>CM077154.1:106562873-106807873 GCA_039583875.1 Platanthera guangdongensis | reverse complement strand
CATCTTCTTCTTCTTCTTCACTCTGAAATATGGACTGATTTCAGACCAGATTTCACTGTGAAATCTGGACTGATTTCAGTCCAGATTTCACTGTGAAATCTGGACTGATTTCAATCCAGATTTCTGTGAAAGGTTGATTTGGACGCACCATTGTGTCAATCTTCAAGCATTTTAATGTTAGGTACACACCATTGTGTTGCTGGAATCCATCGTGAAGGGTTGATTTGGAGCTCCAATTGTCTTGTGTTGCTCGAACACACCATTGATAATTACTTTTGTTCCCCGATTTTCTATTTTAGTTTGCTTAGGAGTTAACAGGGCCACCCGCCTTCAATTGGACGCGGTGTGTGTCTTACTCGGTTCATTGTGAACCTCCGGGTCGATTGTGTCCATCCCCGACATATTTTTTGCATTAGTAATCCGACATGCGAGTCTGGATTTAGGCATGATGTATGAAGCCTACTCGTGGCGGTAAGCCCGGATCAGTGATATTTGTGATGTGCATATCGATTAGTTCTCATAGCGCTAACGGGAATTTCCCATCAATTTTATGAGTGTTTTAGTTAGTGCAATGGAGAAATTTTTTTTCTAAAAAAGGAGCATGTCAAAGTTCGTTAGATTCTCAGGAGTTAGTTGCAATTGGTAAAAGAAGCCGCGTAGACGAGTTCAAAATTGAAGATCTACCTTCAGACTCGTGCTTAAGACTTCCTATTAACTCCTGCGATGCAAACATTCAAGAGTCTATACGGAGATATTATTTGCAAAAGGGTCTTTGTCAACCTCATCTAGAAAATAGAAATCAGAAACAAAGCTCGACGTTTTAATAAGAATTGGTTTAATGAGTTTAAAGGCTGGTTAGAATACAGCAAAGAAAAAGATGCAACATTTTGCCTTTACTGTTATATTTTTTTCTCAAAGGGCTTGTGATCTTACTTTTACCATGAGAGGCTTCAGAAATTGGAAAGATAAATCAGTATTGGACAGACATGTCGGAAGTCACACTACACAGAATGCTTCTAGAAAACTCTGCTAGTCTTTGATGAATCAAAAATAGGGTATTCAAATTGCTTGTGCAAGACAAGATGAACAACAAAGTTAGGATTATCACGTTCGTTTATATGCTTCAATCAATTGCGTTAGATTTCTTTTACGACAAGAATTGTCCTTTCGTGGTCATGATGAGACTAAAGAGTCTACCAACAGAGGAAATTTTCTTGAGTTTTTGGAGTTTCTTGCATCACATTATAATGACATTAACTCAGTTGTGTTACAAAATGCTCCTCAAAACTGTCAATTTACATCGCCTGAGATTCAAAAAGAAATAGTATCAGCAATTACAATAGACACAACAAATAAAATTGTTTAAGAAATTGAAGAAGACTATTATACAATTTTAGTGGATGAATCATGTGATGTATCTACAAAAGAGCAGATGTCTGTTCTTTTACGATATGTTAATTCCAATGACATGATCATAGAACGTCTTCTTGGGTTTGTTCATGTAGCAGATACTTCTGTGTTATCCCTTAAAGTAGCTATAGATCATTTATTTATGAGATATGTTATTAGTATTTCTAAATTTCGTGGGCAGGGATATGATGGTGCTAGCAATATGAAATGAGAGTTCAGGGGGTTAAAAGCTTTAATTTTGAATGATAATAGTTGCGCTTTCTATGTTTACTGTTTTGCACATCTACTGCAATTGATACTGGTAGCTGTTGCAGAAATAAATTCTGATATTGTTGAGCTTTTCACACTTATTAACACAATAATTAATGTTGTTGGTGGCTCTTGCAAACGCCGTGATTCTCTTAGAGGCTTGGAAGTTGATCAAGTTACTACAGAGCTTGGATGTGGGGACTTGGAAAGTGGACGAGGGTTGAATAAACCTTTAGAGCTCAAACGCGCTGGTAACACGAGGTGGGGGTCACATTATGGCACTGCTTTAAATTTTATTCACATGTTCTCTTCTATTGTTGATGTGCTGGAGATTATCATAGTTGATGGGCAGATGGAAACCAAAGAGGAATGACAAGCGTACTTGTCCAAGTTATCTTGACTTTCAAATTTGCATTTGTTATTCATTTGATGAAAAATATTTTGTCAACAACAAATGAACTATCCCAAGTATTGCAGAGGAAAGATCAAGATATTGTAAATGCAATGTATTTCATAAAATTGTCAAAACTATTATTATTGAAGATGAGAAATGATAAAGCCGAGTGGGAAATATTTATGGCCGAAGTCTCAACTTTCTGTAGAAAGCATGACATAGAAGTTGTTAATATGGAAGAGAAGTTTGTTCAACAAGGTAGATCAAGACGCAATACACGTGAGATTATAAATAAATATTATTTCAGGATTGAAATTACTCTTATGTGTTGCTTGTCTAGACCCAAATGATCATTTTAGTTCTTATGATAAACAAAATTACTTCATTTTGCTGCATTATATCCGTATGATTTTACGCCAATAGAGTTGCAGTTATTTGAAGGATAACTTGACATATATATTTTTGATATGTGATCTATATCAACGGACATATTTTCTGATGTTAAAGGAATTAGTGACCTTCTGAAAAAAACGATTGAATTAAAAAAAGATAATCACTATCAGTTAGTTTTTAGATTGTTGAATTTGGCTTGCCTCTTACCAGTTGCTATAGGTACTGTTGAAAGAACGTTTTCTGCAATGAAAATCGTAAAGAATCGGTTGCGAAATAGAATGAGGGATGAAAGGATGAATGATTGTTTGGTTGCTTACATTGAAAAAGAAGTTGTCTATACTATTACAACAGAAAATATTATTTCACGTTTTCAGAGCATGTCTCAACGGAAAGTATCTGGTTGAATTGTAAGTTTTTCAGATCTAAACATTTCTTTTGTAATTTTGTGTTCAATATTTTCTTTACAATAATATCTTTGCAAAAAAAAAAATTCGAGAGCGCTGCCCCCGAACCCCCACTCAGGGTGCGCTGCCCCCTGAATCCCCCGAATTGACAGTACTTAGATTGTGCCCGTGCGACTTCAAAATCCTAGTTCCGCCACTGATGATAAACATGATTAGAAGCAATGTGTAGAGCGACTTGATTATCGCAATGTAGGGGAATTGGTGTTTGGTTTGATACTTGTAATTCTATTAACAAGTTTACTAGCCAGATTAATTCACAACATACGACAATCATAGCTCAATATTCTGATTCTTAAGAAGTGTTAGAGACAGTTTGTTGCTTTTTAGTTTTTCATGAAATGAGAGCTTCACCCAACTTGATACAAAAACCTATGATTGATCGGCGTGTCATGAGGCATGCTGCCCAATCAGCATTGCAAAAGGCTTCCAATGTGAGATTATTGTTTGTTGGGAATCTTAATCCTTGATTGATAGTACCTTTTAAGTATCTGAGCAGTTTTTTAAGCATGTTGAGATGTGGTATTCTTGCTTTGGCCATGGACTGGCTCAATATGTGAACATGATATATGAGATCTGGCCAAGATACAGTCAAGTAGATGAGCTTTACGATGAGTTTTTTGTATTGAGCGGGATCATTGATTTCTTCTCCATCAAAGTCATTGAGTTTGTGGTTCTGTTCCATAGGAATGTCACTAGATTTACAGTTGCTCATTCTAGCATCAAACAAGATGTTTTTAGCATACATTTGCTGATTTAGGTAAATTCCAGTTTCATTTCTTCGAATTTGAAATAAAAAAAAATCAGCTCTCCCAACTCTTTAATTTTGAATTTGCTGTGGAGAAAACACTTGAATTCTTCAATAGATTTAGAGTTGCTTCCTATAGTCATGACGTCATCGACATATACAAGTAATGTCATGAATTCATTTTGAGAACTTTTAGTGAAGAGTGAGTGATCTGATATTGATTGAATAAAACTCATATCTTTTATGGTGGAAGAAAACTTTTTGAACCACTATTGGACGCTTGTTTTAAGGTTTATAAAGACTTGATTAGTTGACAGACAGGATTTCTATAATTCCCGGATATGATAAACCTCGTGGCAATTGCCTATATACCTCTTCAATTAAGTCATCATATTAGAAGGCATTGCCCACATCAAGTTGAGCAATTGTCCATCCCTTGGAGGAAGCCACAACAAGAAGAGTTCTAACAGATGTCATTTTAACCGTCGGAGCAAATGTTTCTCGGTAATCTATCCCTTTAACTTGTGTGTATGTGACGACCAAGACCCAGCTCCACTCGAAACCACGTCCACCGAGGGAGACCCAGCGGGACCCAGCTGGCATCGCCCGGGCTGCAGCCCAAGCACCCCAGCCCCTCTCTAGCCTACTGGCGCGTTGTTGGTGGCCACAACCTCCCTTTGATGAGCAAACTCGATAGTCAAGCGTGCACCACGGGGACTTCCCAGGAGGTCACCCATCCTAGTACTACTCCAGC
Organism: Platanthera guangdongensis; assembly: GCA_039583875.1. Taxonomy (NCBI): domain Eukaryota; kingdom Viridiplantae; phylum Streptophyta; class Magnoliopsida; order Asparagales; family Orchidaceae; genus Platanthera; species Platanthera guangdongensis. Next base: position 106,803,464 of record CM077154.1, on the reverse strand, counting down.
CCGAGCACGCTTAACTATGGAGTTTTCCAAGTCCTCAAGACCCGGTCGTCCCTACCAGTCGACCCTAGCGGACCCCGGGGCACTCCATCACCCTGCAGGTCAGCACTTGGTATGCAAATATACATGAACATAGAAAGTAGCAAAACATGTTTGGATGTCTCATAAAACAAACTTGTTTTTATATTGAGCATATAATAAAAATGAGACTACTATGCAGCATGTATGTAAACCTGAGTTTCACCCAAGGCACCCTATAGCACATGAATCTAACACATCATCACGCATCAACAATCGGGTACTTCCAATTTCACCTTCGGCTTTCAAGCCGCAAACACATGTGTACTTCCAATTTCTCCTAACGACATACAAGTCACCACACAGAACTCTTGTCAAGGCCCCACCAGGCCACTCGTGGGCCTCAAAACTCGGGCTTGCCTGCAAGCTCTGACTTCTCACGTCAGGATTCCGTCTCACAATCCACAAACTGATGCTACGAACCGTTGCTAGACCCCACCCGCTCGTGACGACCCTGGCCCGACTCCAAATCGGGACGAAGTCCACCTAAGGAGTCCCAACTGGCATCGCCCGGGCTTGTCCACACATTGGCGTTCTTGTTAGTTTCATAGAAGGAGACTTGTCTTGCCGGGACACTCTCCACACGTGACTTTGCAACGTCACGGGCTAGCTGATGGAGACGTTGCTGTTGCGGCCGCCATTGATCCCCGTCCGAGAGATTTCATGGATTGGGGCGATCGTTGTCGCAAGCTCGAGGATGGGATTCTACCACGACGCCCTTCGTCATCGCCGCGACATGTTTTGCACGACGTCTGCCGCCGCCACTAAATAAAATATATAATTATAAATTAAATAATTATAATTATATATTTTATCAAATTATTATTTTAGCAATTTTATTTTAAGCAATTTTATTTCATGCATTTAAATAATGTAGTTTAATTCATGTATGATGGGTGATTATAACCATCTAGTATTTTATTTCATGCAAGTTCTATTTTATTTCTTTCATGATGGATGCATGTAATCATCATGAGTCTATTTTATTTTTCAAGGGTGGAGATTGAGTGGTGTAGGCTATATATAGCCATGTATTATTTTCATTTTGATTAGAGATGAATGAAAAAGAAAAACTAAATTTCAATTTGAAATTTTCCCCTCATTCCCAAGGCAAATTTCGGCCAACCCCTCTTCTCCCCTCTCTTGGCCGTCGGCCACTTCTCCTCCCCTCCTCTATCTCGGCTTCTTTCTTCCTCCTCCTCCCTCCTCAATATCTCCCTCAACCCTCATCCCTAAAATAACTCTAGACCTCCTCTCAAGTTTAGCCACCCACACCACCACCTTCTCCCTCACCACCACAATAGCCGACCACCCTCACAAACCCCCAAACAAAAACCGAGTAGCCCTCAACCTCCAACCCGACCTTGTTCCCTCTCCCTCCAAGCCTCTCGGCCACCACCACCCATTAAGGGCTCGGCCAAGACCAAGCCATCACCTTCTCTCTCCCTGCCCACCAACAAACGACCACCCTCTCCACCACTTCAAACCCGAGCAGCCCACTTATTTTCTCCTTCTCCAACAACATAGCCTACCAACTTTTCTCTCTCTTGCCCTATATATATTATCATTCAAGGAGTTTTCCCTCTCCTAGAGTTTGCAAAGGAAGAACAACTTGCGTCTTCATCATCCGGCACAGATCCATGGACTTGCGTGGAAATAGATCCAACCACCATCATCGTGTGATTCCTCCGCTCCTCTTTGTGGACAGATTTTTCTTGGTTTTTGGGTAACAAATTCTAATCCATCTTTTTGTGTGTTTCTTCTACAATTTGTGAGATTTGGTGGAATTAGAAGGGTGGTATTTTGTCCTGATTTATATTGAATATTGTGTTAGATTAAAACTAAAATTTAAAGCGTTAATTGTCCGAATATTTTTCATATAAATTGGAGCGGGTAAATCTCGTGAACGCTTGTAGAAATCGGTTTCCTTAGCCTTGATTTCTTTGGTGTTCAAGTGATTTGGCAACCCCCATATTAATTATTTTGGGATTAATTTGGACTTAATTTTAAATCACTATTTTTAGTCCTGATTTTCTCATTTTGGAATTGTGAATTTTGCGTATAAATTTAATTTGAATTGCTAACTGTCCGGATCGGGTAGGTCCTTTTCGCTTGAGCAAACATTGGCATATAGCTTTTGTTCAATCTCTATAAGAGGTAGCGACCCTTTGCGTTGATTGTTGTGGACATTGTGCCATTAATTGCGTGAGTATTCGATATTGCGTCGAAGAGAAACCGCGCACTAGATATTTATTTTAGCTGTCAAACCTAAGAACGCGTAGTTCAATCCGTCAAAACCATGAGCCTGCATCAATTTGGTATCAGAGGGAGGTTCACGTCAATTTCCTAATCGACACCCTCCCCCTTATATTATTTTGCCGACACGCACTTGCATGTTTCCATGTCAAAATAATAAAACAAAATGTTTAATTTTGGTCTGCCAATAACAACCTAAAATTCTCAGTTTTTCTCAAAATTCAAAAAATAAAACTCTGGAAATTCTCCATCATTTTTTTAGTAAGAAATCAAAAAAATATTTTATTTTTAATAAGTCATTATTTTTATTAAATCATTATAAATTTTTAATTTTGGTCTGCAAATAGCGGTCTATATTTTTATTTTTCTGCAAAATAAAAAAAATTATTTAATAATCTTCATAATATTTTCAGCAAGAAAATCAAAATCATTTATTTATTACCCTAGTTGCTAAGCAGGAACAATTCTGTCATTCCTAGAGTTTTGTTGGACAGGTTCATATTTCATTGCATGTGCACCAGATTCGAGTAGAATTTTTTGTCCCGTCACCACTAGAAAAAGGCCTATGACGTGTATACTAGAAGAAAGGCACTTACTTATGACGGTTATGACTATTTATATGGTAAAGTCATGGCTAAACATACCCCATCCTTGCCTTCATACCATAGGAATACCAACTGTCCCCACATTTATCCTCCCATTAGAAGTGAGGCACCTACTTATGATGGTTTAGGGTGTCCCCAAGTTTTCCTAGACTGAGTTAAGGAAATAGAGTGCTACTTTGAGTGGTACAAATCGACTGACGTAGAAAAGGTGCGAGTGGCGAGAATAAAGTTGTTAGGTAGAGCTAAGATATCCTGGTTGAATGAGGAACGACGTCTGAGAACCGAGAACGGTAAAATACTTATTTGTTGGGCAGACATGAAGGGCATACTGACAGAATAGTACGTCCCTACGTACAATCAAACACAGATGTTAGATGATTTGGCTACCCTTAAACAAGGGAATAAGTCGGTCTCTGAGTATATGAGTCTTCTTAAAGATATGATGGTTAGGTGTGGTGTGAAGGAGGTGTCAGAGCTCACCCTCTCTAGGTTTCGTAAAGGGTTAAACCCCTACATACAGGGTAAATTACTGCATTATGGTCACACCGATCTAAGTACCACTTTTAATGCTGCATTGGATATTGAGAAGCATAATGTTCATAAGAATAAGACTCGTTCATTTCAGAAGAGAGAGTCCGTCTTAGGACCACCAACCACTTTTAGGAAAACCATTCCTAATAGGTCTTATGTCTTGGACTTCAAAAATGTTACTGCTACGGTGTTGCCTCTGTTAGCCTCGATGACTGAGCCTCCTAAAATTGTGATTGAAACCAATGATGATTCTGATGTATATTTGGCATCTCTTGATTCTGAGGATGACCCCGTAGGTGAGAGTATTCTGACATGTACGTTAGTTCCCGATGATTCTGATGAGTTTGAAATTGAGGGAATACCTAGAGATTTGGAAGATGATGTTTGAGATGATGATATTATGATCTATGAGAGTATTTTGTTGTCTATTACGTACCCTACTAGCGTTGTGTCTGTTCACCCTAGTATTAAGTGCCCTCTCCGGGATACGATCCCCATCGTGATAGAGCCTACGATTACACCCACTGAGATTGTATCTGAGTTATCTGAGAAGTCTGAGAATGATGATGACCCTAGTGATATTGTGGATGATTTACCATCTGAGGGAAGGGTACTTTTGGATGATTATTTTGTACACCCAGCTGAGAGTTCTTTGATGATATCACCGTTGTGTGAAAATTATACTGATTTGGATGTTATCCCAGGTTTGATTTTACCAACCCTTCCTCCTGTTCATTTGCCCACATTAGATTACTTTTTAGGACGTGAAACTGGTAGTCCTAGTCCGAGTTTTTGTGTGACACCCACTTTTTTATTTCCTACATTAGTGCTATCTCAGCGTTTAGATATTACTAGGTTGAGTGCACTAGTATTTGGTCTATTCACCACACCTCGTAGATCTGACTACGTGTCATATTTGTCTGTTTTTTTTCTGCGTGTCCGTCTACATTTTTGCCCTAGACTGTTTCTAACTCTTTGGTTATTGTGCCTCTGGATGTGGTGTCCCCTAGAAATACTTATATACCACACCCGATCGCACACATTTACCCTCTGCATTTCGATGACCCTCATTTCCACTCGTTAGTGACTTTAGAAAAGCCCCTTGAGTTGTACCGCTCGCACTTCCTTTCACATCTGGGAGCGTCTAACTCCATTATTTATGATGAGCGGTTATCCTTGGCATATCTCCATGCCACGTGTGAAAATATTAAATATAAAATTAAAACTGCGAGTTTGGAGCCCAATGATAACATTTAATATTATAAGGCTCTCGTGCCTCCTGACTTACCCCATTTTCCTCTGCTTTGGGTCAAGTCATGTAACATATGGATTCTCTCCTCATATATCTAGGACATTAGTTATTCATTTTAAGTTATGTCGCACACACTTCCACTCCTTTTTGAGACCGCCCGATGCTAGATTCAGTGATTTGGGTTTAGTCTGGTTAGTCCTCGAGCGGATGCCTTCAGGCTCCGTTAATAAATTAATACGTAGGAACACCAACCCATCCATGATTATGAAGAACGTCAAATTTCATCCTTTTATTTCAGATTTTTATATAACACAGGATGTTTCACTTTATTTCAAGTTTCCGGACTTTTTACTGTACGTTTTTGTTCCACCCGAGTTGCTTTCTTCGTCGTTCTTCTCTACCACTACATGTTCTCTTAGGATGAGGAGTGTTAGTTCTGCCGTGTCTATTTCCCACGTTGATTCAATGGTTCTTGAACCGGATGGTAAGATTCAAGTTTTATTTCTTTTGCTTGTCACCCTTTCGAGTTTCCTCAGAAGTTTTGTTGTTTCTTTGCCATACAGGTTCTTAGTGCTGATGGATGTACATACTACTACGACATGGATAGCGGGGTGAGATTTTCCCCATGTTGCTGCTTCTTTGGACTGTTCTTCCCTCACAGGTCACTCATCGGTGATGAGTAATTTTAAGCGGGGGAGGATTGATGGAGACATTGCTGTCGCGGCCTCCATTGATCCCCGTCTGAGAGAGTTCGTGTATTTGGACGATCGTTGCCGCAAGCTCGAGGATGAGATTCTACCACGACGCCCTTTGCCATCGCCGCGACATGTTTTGCACGGCGGCCGCCACCGCCAATAAATAAAATATATAATTATAAATTAAATAGTTATAATTATATATTTTATCAAATTATTATTTTAGCAATTTTTATTTTAAGAAATTTTTTCATGCATTTAAATAATGTAGTTCAATTCATGTATGAAGAGTGATTATAACCATCTAGTATTTTATTTCATATAAGTTCTATTTTATTTCTTTCATTATGGGTGCATATAACCATCATGAGTCTATTATATTTTTCAAGGGTGGAGATTGAGTGGTGTAGGCTATATATAGTCATGTATTGTTTTCATTTTGATTAGAGATGAATGAAAAAAAAACCTAAATTTCAATTTGAAATTCCCCCTCCTTCAAAAGGCAAATTTCGGCCAACCCCTCTTCTCTCCTCTCTTGGCCGCCGGCCACTTCTCCTCCCCTCCTCTATCTCGGCCTCTTTCTTCCTCCTCCACCTCCCTCCTCAATATCTCCCTCAACCCTCATCCCTAAAACAACTCTAGACCTCCACTCAAGTTCGGCCGCCAACACCACCACCTTCTCCATCACCACCACAATAGCCGACCACCCTCACAAACCCCCAAACAAAAACCGAGCAGCCCTCAACCTCCAACCAGACCTTGTTCCCTCTCCCTCCAAGCCTCTCGGCCACCACCACCCATTAAGGGCTCGGCCAAGACCAAGCTGACACCTTCTCTCTCCCTCCCCACCAACAAACGACCACCCTCTCCACCACTTCAAACCCAAGCAGCCCACTTATTTTCTCCTTCTCCAACAACATAGCCTACCACCTTTTCTCTCCCTTTCCTTATATATATATATATATATATATATATATATATATATATATATATATATATATATATATATATATATATATATATATATTATCATTCAAGGAGTTTTCCCTCTCATAGGGTTTGCAAAGGAAGAACAGCTTGCGTCTTCATCACCCGGCACGGATCCGTGGAATTGCGTGAAAATAGATCCAACCACCATCATCGTGTGATTCCTCTGCTCCTCTTTGTGGACAAATTTTTCTTGGTTTTTGGGTAACGAATTCTAATCCATATTTTTGTGTGTTTCTTCTACAATTTGTGAGATTTGGTTGAATTAGAAGGCTAGTATTTTGTCCTGATTTATATTGAATATTGTATTAGATTAAATCTAAAATTTAATGCGTTAATTGTCCGAATATTTTTCGTATAAATTAGAGCGGGTAAATCAAGTGAACGCTTGTAGAAATCAGTTTCATTAGCCTTGATTTCTTTGGTGTTCAAGTGATTTGGCAACCCCCATATTAATTATTTTGGGATTAATTTGGACTTAATTTTAAATCACTATTTTATTCTGGATTTTCTCATTTTGGAATTGTGAATGTTTGCGTATAATTTTAATTTGAATTGCTAACTGTCCGAATCGGGTAGGTCCTTTTTGCTTGAGCAAACATTGACATATAGCTCTTGTTCAATCTCTATAAGAGGTAGCGACCCTTTGCGTTGATTGTTGTGGAAATTGTGCCATTAATTGTTTGAGTATTTGATATTGCGTCGAAGAGAAACCGCATGCTAGATATTTATTTTAGCTGTCAAACCTAAGAACGCGTAGTTCAATCCGTCGAAACTTGGGCCTGCATCACTAGCCAGCCGACCACAGAGACAAAGTCGCGCCTTAGCACATCATAATCAAAAGCCTTTCCCGCCCTAATACACCATTCGTACTCACACAAAAATAAGGGGGAAACCACATCACAAACGGCTTCTTGTCGCAAACGGATTTCTAGCAAAATCCTTAAGACTCATTATGTAATATCATTGAGTCAGACTAACGGTCGCGATTATGACTTCACCCACACTGCCTAATCCACTAGCGGAGCGGATTTCTAATGCAACATCATGTCGGGGACGGACACAATCGACCAGGTGGCTCCTCTTTAACCATGGCAACACGAACCCCTCTCATTTGAGAGATCTGGTGCCTAAATGCTTGAAAGAAAGCAAGAACAATAGGGATGTCATGCACGCATCCTAAAGACCGAGAGGATAAGTATCATTACCTTACGACTCCTCTTACTTGCCATGGAAAACTCGACTTTCACTGATGAAAATGTGCGCCTTCAAGTCCTCTCCGCGAATATGGCCTCGGATCGACGATTGGAGCCCCGAAAGCTTCGTCAATGGCGGAGAAAGACCTTCTTCTTCCTCCTCCAAACTCTTGCTCTCAACCCTAACTCCCACTTCAAAAGAGAAGAAAATGAAGGTTTAGAACGTTTCAGGCCGTATATGACCTTTGGGCGGAGCATCCTGAGCCATAGGATTATATCCTAAGAGAAAAAGGACGACCAAGATGCCAAACGACGGAACCGTTCTCGCCCGCTACTGCCGAGCGGTAACTACCTACCGCACTGCGGTAGGTACCTGAGTCGACGGTCCCGTTGGGAAGAAAAATGCCATCGCCAGTGTTAGCCTTACCGCCGCACGATAGCCACTCAACACTTTTCACTCAACGCTTCACCAGCAACCGTCGTGCGGTAGAATCCTAACGTCGCACGGTACCACTCAACTCTCTCAATGCCTAGATACTCAACACTCTTAACCCCTGGATTCAATGAAACAAGGTTATCGCCGAGCGATAGGTACCTATCGCCGCACGGTAGCTTCCAGAGGCCCAAGATCTGGAAAAACCAGGGTGTTACAACTCCCCCTCCCCTTAGAAGAATATTGTCCTCGAAATTAAGAATGCACTCAAACAAAACCATACTTGAAGCGAAAAGTTTCGGGAACTCCTCCCGCATTTCTTGTTCACGCTCCCATGAGAATTCGTCTCACCCGCTGTTATCCCATCACACTTTCACGAGCTTAACTTCTTTGCTCCACAATTGCTGAACTTCTAAATCCTCTATGCAGACAGGACGGACTTTCGTCCTCAAATCCACTTCTACCGGCACCGCTGCTGACTCGACCACAACGCACGTATCCATCAAGGCTTTCCTCAAAACTGAGACATGAAAGACATCGTGTAATCCACTAAGCTCTGTGAATAACGTCAATCGGTAGGCTGCTTCTCCAATATGTTCCACGACCTCGAACAGTCCCAAGAACCTCAGACTCAATTTCTTAAGTCGGCGAATCCGCAAAACGCCTTTGAATGGATTAATCTTTAAATATACTCAGTCGCCTATTGCAAACTCCACGTTACTGTGGAGAGCGTTGAAATACTTCGCCTGCCGATCCTAAGCAACTTTTATGCGCTCTTGAGTTGTTCACACCATCTCACAAGAATCAGCCACCGCCTCTTTTCCCAAAAGCTTGGTGTCTCCTACCTCTGTCCATGATATCAGTGTTCGACACCGCCTTCCATACAAAGCCTCGTATGGCGCCATCTTTATACCTGCCTAGAAACTGTTGTTATAGACAAACTCCATCATAAAAAAGTGATCTTCCCACTTCTTACCAAAATTAAGGATACACATACTCAGCATATCTTTCATTGTACGATTCATCCTTTCTGTTTGACCATTGATTTGAGGATGGAATGTTGTACTAAACTTGAGCTTTGTGCCCAGACTTTTCTGTAACAGTCTCTGGACCTTGGACGTTAACCGTCCATCACGATCACTAACAATACTCTTGGGAATTCTGTGCAACCACACAATATTGTGAACGTACAGTTCTACCAGCTTCTCCACAATTTCCTTCTGATTCTGGATGAAGTGAGCCACTTTGGTCAAGTGATCCACGATCACCCAAATCACACCATTTCCCTACTGCGACCGAGGTAAGGCATGCACAAAATCAATGGAGATGTCATCAAATTTCTACTCAGGGATAGGAAGAGGCTTCAAGAACCCTCCCGACTTCTAGCACTCAGCCTTCACTAAGACACAAGTTTGGCACCGACTCAAGTACAAAGCTACGTCTCGCTTCAAACCAGGCCACCAAAATAATTTCTACATATCCAAGTACATCTTTATACTGCCCGGGTGGACAGAGTACTTTGTGAAATGAGCCTAAAACATCAACTCCTCATGGAGCTTGCCGAACTGCGGTACACAAATCCTTCCGTCCTTCCTTAAGATCCCATCAATTATCTCTCAGGCACTACCCTTGCCTTTTTGAGCTTCCGCCACAAATGGCTGGAACTCTACATCCACATTGGTCTCTTCCCGAATACGGTCGGACAATTCGTTCCGCAACTCTATCCAATTCAACTGAGCCATGCTATACTCGTCGCTTGCTACACAATCGATGTCGAGGGACTCAAAGTCTTGCACCAACTGATCATCATGAGCCTCAATCCAATTTCCTTGCCCATCATATTTTCTACTCAAGGCATCTGCCACCACGTTGTCTTTGTCTGGCATATACTGAATCACCACGTCGTAGTCCCCAAGGAACTCGACCCACCCGTGCTACCGCATGTTCAAATCTTTTTGGTCTAAAAGATACTTCAGGCTTTTGTGGTCCGTGAAGATATCTACCTTCGCACAATACATGTAGTGCCTCCATAATTTCAACGCAAATATTATCTCCACCAACTCCAAGTCGTGGACGGGATAATTCCTCTCATGTGACTTCAACTGTCTAGATCCAAAGGCTATCACACTGCCATGTTGCACTAGCACGCAACCCAGACCGCTACCTAATGTGTCACTGAAAATCAAAAATCCTTCAGTCCCTTTAGGAAGACTTAGGATTGGAGCTATCATCAGCCTTTCCTTCAAGGTGGCAAACGCCTGATTGCATTCCTAAGTTCACACAAACTTCTGGTCCTTACGAGTCAGAGTAGTAAGGGGTAGAGCTACCCATGAAAAGTTTTCCACAAACCTTTTATAGTACCCGACTAGCCCAAGGAAACTCCCGACTTTTGTCACGGTGCTCAGAACTGGCCAATCTCTTATGGCCTCAACTTTTGTTGGATCCACCGCCACCCCATCACCACTAATAACATGGACCAAAAATGCCACCTTCTCCAACTAGAACTCGCACTTCGAGAACTTTGCATGCAGCTGGTTCTCTCTCAGAGTCTGCAAGACTACTCTCAAATGAGCCTCATGCTCCGCCTTTGATTTGGAGTATACTAAGATATCATCGATGAAGACGACTACAAACGAGTCTAAGTACTCCTGAAACATCGGTTCATCAAATCCATGAATACCGATGGCGCGTTTGTCAACCCGAACGACATCACCAAGAACTCGAAGTGACCATACCTCATTCCAAACGCTATTTTGGGTATGTCCTCGTATCAAATCTGCAACCGGTAGTACCCTGACTTCAAGTCCAACTTAGAATACACCACTGACCCTACCAACTGGTCGAACAAATCATTTATATGTGAAAATGGATTCTTATTCTTGACGGCCGGTTTATTCAACTCTTGGTAGTCTATGCACTGTCGCATACTACCATCTTTCTTCTTCACAAGCAACACTGGTGCGCTCCATGGAGAAGAGCTAGGTTTAATGTACCCCTGCTCCAACAGTTCCTGCAACTACATCTTGAGCTCGGCCAACTCCTTCGGTGCCTTCCTAAAAGGAGGATGTGACACTGACCAAGCTTTTGGCACTAACTCAATCGAGAAATTGATCTCCCGTCAAGGAGGCGCCCCAGGAAGCTCCTCAGGAAACACATCCTCAAATTCTGCCACTGCCGGCACTTCTATGATTGATAGCTTGGAAAGTGGGACTTCCAACAACGTTACTAAAGCTACTCCTCCCTGGTTAACTGCCCGCACCAACTGCATGGCCGAAATCAGGGAACAGGCCACTCCACTACGACCCTCAAATTTGACTTCTTCCTTTCCTTTGCTTCTTAGGGTGTCACCTTAGATAGGCAGTCAATACTGGCATGCTGCTCTGCAAGCCAATCCATCCCCAAGATCACATAAAACTCAGCTAACGGTAGAACTGCTGCTACCAACACAAAGTCAACTCCATCCAGATTCCCACCAATGTGCCCTTTTGTCCCTATGGTCTTGAAAGGCCCATCGGGCATGCGCACCCTAAGATCTGCGTCCGTTGAAAAGGACTCGACTCCAATTCTTCGGATAAAGATTTCCGTAAGAAAGGAGTGTGACACTCTTATGTCAAACAATACCCTAGTGGGCTATTCAGAAACTAGTATGAAGCCTAAAACACAGGCAACACACATAAAAGTCTCGAAAGTCTAAAGCAATTAAATAAACTTGAACTTTCCCCATACCAGTCACCACATCGGGTTGTCGAATCGCTTCCTATTGCCCAAGGTTGTAAGCCCTTAGCTGCACGGGTTAGAACCATTAAGTGCTCGATACTGCAATATTCCCTTTCTTCGCAGCAATGGGACTGAAGCGTACTGACTGCTCCTGCCTTGGCTCCTGCTCAGCGCCACCTTCAGTACAAAAACAAGCTATGTGGCCCGACTTGCCACACTTGAATCACGATGGGGGTCCCTCGAATCGAGATCCGTCAGACGTTGTACTGCTCTTCTCCCATGACTTGTAGGGATGAAGCTTATTTTTCCACTTACTCCCTTCCGACTTCCCTTGTGATTGAGAAGGCTTTCCTTCTCCCTATTTTACTATAAATCCCTTACGATGTTGGGTTAGTTATATGTCACTTTCTGAAGTCCTGTCCGCCTCAATCAACTCGTTGAAGCCCACATTCTTCATAGCTATGAGTGATTGTCTCAGATTCTCCCTCAACCCATGGTAGAAGAGATTCTCCCTCTCTTCATCGTCGACCATGGTCGTTCCAACATTACGACGCAATCGATTAAACTCCTGAACATACTCATCCACAGTCTTGTCGTGTTGCACCAAGTGCAAAAACTGTCTTTGAAGGGCTAACCTTGTCGACGAAGGGATATACTTTTTCAAGAAGGCAATCCCGAACTTTTCTATGGATGGGGTGCGTCCAGGAAACTGACGGCCGCTATGACTCACCCACCATAACTTTGCATTACCTTCTAACATGAAGGTCGCAAACTCAGACTGCTTATCCTCTGGCGTCTCTGGCGTCTCTACCGCCCTCAGCAGTTCTTGGATCCTCGCACACCATTCCTCCGCATCGGTCGACGTGCCGAATCCCTTGAATGTTGGAGAATGGAAATTCAGAAAATACTTCATTTGTCAGTCTCCCTGCCCGATGACCACTTTCTCAACCAACGGCTTTGTTGACCTGGCTCCTCCGCCCGGTATGACTGGTGTCGCATCCGGGGTAACAGGAGTCGCTACGTGTGCAACAGGGATCATGACTTGCATTTCCGCTGCGGCTTGGGCCGCTACTATTGCCTCTGCTAGCATACAACAGAAGTCGGCTAAGGTTATACCCATGCCCATCGGACCTGGAGCAGTAGCACTGCTCGCTGAAGGCTCCTCTTCTGGCCTCAACGTCCCCTCCTCGTTGCTTGTACCCTTAGCAAAAGCATGGTAAAACAAGAATCAGATTCTCTCGCAAAAACTTAGACACAGGGACACTTATGGTCCTGCAATACTCCTATGTGGATAACTTCTTAACGTGATCCGATTATGACATTCGACCACGAATCCTTACCATGGACACTAACCTCCCTCTGATACCAAATTGTAACACATCACATGTAATGTCCGTATAATATGGGTCCGATCGGGGCCCTACAACATACAGACCCCACAACTTAAACATTACAAGATGATATGAACTACCCAACTCAAAACTCAGACTATAAACACAGCGGAAACAAACAGCCAAACTAGAAGTTATCCACTACTACAAGAATATCCAACGGCCTTAAGGCCTACAACATTCACATGTCCAAATACTGAAATATTACATCAGCATATCAACGTGCTTTAGCACACCTAATCTACCTTGGCATGCAAGTCGGATCACAGTTCATGAAACAAAGCATTCAACAAAACATGAGTAAAACAAGAGAGTTCACTTCATGAGGCTTAGTCTTTTTTGGCCGGTGAACTTGCTCTCGCTTGCGATCTTTACCCTATAAAAATTGGTGGTAATAAGAGTCAGCAAAGGTTGACCTCAACTGTGTAGCCAACACATCTCCTCCCGGCCGTCCCTAGCAGACCTCGGGGCACTCCATCATCATGTAGGTCAGGACTTTGTATGCAAATATACATGAACATAAAAAGTAGAAAAACAGTTTTGGATGTCTCATACAATAAACATGTTTCTATGTTGAGCATAAAATAAAAAGGGGCCTACTATGCAGCATATATGCAAACCTGAGTTTCACCCAAGGCACCATATAGTGCATGAATCTAACACATAATCGTGCATCAACAATCGGGTACTTCCATTTTTCCCTTCTTCGTTCAAGCCGCAAATATATGGGTACTTCCAATTTCCCCTAACAACATGCAAGTCGCCACACGGAACTCTTGTCGTGGGTCTCAAAAATCGGGCTTGCCTGCAAGCTCTGACTTCTCACGTCAGGATTCTATCCCACAATCCACAAACCGATGCAAAGAACCCTTGCTAGACCCCACCCGCTCATGACTACCCATGCCCGGCTCCAAATCGGGTCCAAGTCCACCGAAGGAGACCCAGCGGGACCCAGCTGGCATCGTCTGGGCTTGTCCACACCTTGGCGTTCTCGTCAGTTTCACAAAAGGGCACTTGTCTCGCTGGGAGACTCTCCACACGTGACTTTGCAACGTCACGGGCTATCCAGCCGACCACAGAGACAAAGTTGCGCCTTAGCACATCATAATCAAAAGGCTTTCCCGCCATAATCCACCATTCGTGCTCACACGAAAATAAGGGGGAAACCACATCACAAACGACATCTTGGCGCAAATGGATTTCTAATAAAATCCTTAAGCCTCGTTATGCAACATCACCGAGTCGGACTAACGGTCGTGACTACAGCTTCACCCATAATGCCTAGTCCACTAGCGTAGCGGATTTCTAATGCAACATCATGCCGGGGAAGGACACAATCGACCTGGTGGCTCCTCTTGAACCATGACAACCCGAACCCCTCTCATTTGAGAGATCTGGTGCCTAAATACTTGAAAGAAAGCAAGAACAACATGGATGTCATGCACGTATCCTAAAGACTGAGAGAAGAAGTGTCGTTACCTTACGACTCTTCTTTTTTCCATGGAAAACTTGACTTGCACGGATGAAAATGTGCGCCTTCAAGTCCTCTCTATGTTCTAGACTCGGATCGATGATCGGAGCCCCAAAGCTTCGTCAATGGCGGAGAAAGACCTTCTTCTTCCTCCTCCAAACTCTTGCTCTAAACCCTAACTCCCACTTCAAAAGAGAAGAGAATTAAGGTTTAGAACATTTCAGGCCTTATATGACCTTTGTGTTAAATTTTCTCAAAGCGGTCAGCAAGGTAGCCTAAAGCCAAATTAATATTCTCAGAACTACCCAGTTCACACTTTGATCATGCGGAAGCCCAAGGAGCAAGTTTAACACCAACTACAAATGTGTTGGGTACATTGGAACAAATGTACCTGATTTGAAGAAGCCTCACCCTACTCAATGATATACATCAAAATGTATTTGATGTATTTTGATTTACCTTGTGCATGTTAAGTATTTGCAGGGAAAGCTGAAAAGTTTCTAAGTCCATGTGTCGACACCCAGAAGAAAAGTGTCGACACTTAAGAAGACTTGTGTCGACATCCAGAGAAGTAGTGTCGACACTTGGAGTAGTTGTGTCGACACCAGGAATGTAGAGTCGACACCAGAAGGAAAGTGTCGACACATACAACTTGTGTCGACACTCAATGAATAAATGACCAGAGAAGCTGTGTCGACACTTAGAAGCAGTGTCGACACCCAGAGGAACTTTGTCGACATCAGAAAGTGTCGACACTTGGAGGCTGTGTCGACACTCAGCAACACTTCAGCAAAGTTCAAGTACATGTGTCGACATAATGAAGAATATGTCAACACACAGCAGAAGACTCAACACATGAAGAAAGTGTCGACACTTGGAGGCTGTGTCGACACTCAGCAGATTTCAATAAATTCTAAGTACATGTGTCAACACAGAGGAGATGTGTCGACACTCAGCAAAAGTATCAACACAGAAGACATGTGTCGACACCAAGAAGATGTGTCGACACTTAACAAGTTCAACACAAGAAGTTGTGTCGACACAAAGGAGTTGTGTCGACACTTACAAGAAATCAACAAAGTATTGAAGAACAAGGACTTGTGTCGACACACAATATCAGTGTCGACACATGTTGAAGTAGCAGTGTCGAGAAGCAGATTCTACAACACAAGGAATTGTGTCGACACCATGAAGGCTAGTGTCGACACTTAGTCAACTTGTGTCGACATTTAATCTATAAGTGTCGACACTTAAAGACAGACTGTCTCGACAATTTCAGACAGTTACAGATATTTCAAGAAGTGACTGGATGACATGACAGCTGCCATTCCAGCCGGTCTACTGCAACTGTTAGAGTTGTCAGAAAGCTGTTAGGAATCGGTTCAGCCGGTCACCACGAAGAAGGCCTATATAAAGGCTTATTCTGTCAACAGCAGAAGATGATTAACACATCAAAGAGGTGATCAAGCACTTCATTGAAGAATCAAGTCAAGTGAAGATCTAAGTAGTTGGAGAGAGAGAGCTCCTTCCAAGAAGACAGCTGTTGAACCAGGCTGTGAAGAAGGTTTCAGATTGAGATCTGAATCTTAAGTTGTAGTGATTGAAGATCAGCTGCATAGAGAATCAACCCTACTGTGTTCTACATTCAAGAAGCTTTGAAGGAAGCCAAGGGAGGTTGATCTCAGCAGAGTTCTTCCAAGAACTCATCAAGAAACCTGTCAACTCTTCTCTCTTATTCTGAGTTGAGGTTATATACATTGTATTCTTAATTTTTTGTAGGATCCTTAGGGATTTGAGTTGTAAGCCTGAAATTATAAAGGCTGAGTGGTAGGGCCTGTGTGCCTAAGTGTAGGAGATTCATTTCTCTGAGTGTAGGCCTTGTGGCTGAGTGTAGGTCTTTGTGAAGACTGAGTGGTAGGGCTGTTGAGCCTAAGTTGTAGGAGTGGGATCACTCTGAGCTGTAGGAACCTGGTTGGGGTTCTGAGTGTAAGATCTGAGGATCTGAGGAATAGTGGAGGAGTTTGGCCGAATCTAGTACACTACTAGATAGGCGAAGGGGGAAAGTGGATGTACCCAGACCTTGGGGAACCACTATAAAACTATGTGTACTCTGTGTGTGTGATTCTGTGATTGCTGTGCTGAATTGATGTGAAGAATTATTTATAAATCTGTGATATAATCTGCCTAAAATTTTAAAAAGTTAAGGTCACCTATTCACCCCCCCCCCCTCTAGGTAATAGGGTACAATTTCTTTCAAGTGCTATCAGAGAGAGGTTCCTCAAAAAAGGACATAACTGTCTGAGTAGATCCTGTTGGCAGATTCAGTATAATCAAGTATAAAATCAATAAAATCAAGAAAATGGGTTCAAAAGAGAATCACAAAGAACTTGGATCCATGAAGTTGCCAATTTGCAGAAAGGAGATTTTTGGCATCTGGAAAGAAAGGGTTAGGCTATTTATAGAAGCCTCTGACCCTAGAATCTATATCACAGTCAAAGAAGGGTCATATGTGCCTATGAAAGTTTCAGTCCTGGATGCAAATCAGAGAACTCCTAAGGACTTTTCTGAAATGACCAAGGATGAGATTATTCTGGCCACCATGGACAAAAGGGCCCAGAATATAATAGTAAGTGCAATAGATGATGCTACATTTCAGAACTTGATACACTGTAAAACATCAAAGGAGATGTGGGATACTCTGATAGTGTACATGGAGGGTTCTGAAGAAGTTAGACAGGACAGAAAGGCATTATTATACCAAGAGTATGAGAGCTTCAGACAAGGAAGGTCTGATAGCATAACTGAGTGCTACAAGAAATTCTATAGGATAGTTAATGAGCTAATGTCCTATGGAAGAGAATTCAGCAATTATGAGCTGAATGATAAGTTCTTGAGATCCCTAACTAAAGACTGGGACACTAAGATTTGTGTCATAAGGGAAATGGCCAAGTTAGCAGACATTTCTCCTCCAACATTGTTTGGAAAGCTGTTATCCTATGAAATGTAGCTAATGGTTAGGAAAGAGGAGGAGAAGACTACAAGAATTGAGCACAAAGAAAGAGCAGTGACATTCAAGACAGAAGTCACTAAGAAATATAGAAGTAAGTCTCCATTTCCACCCCCAAAAGTTACTGAGACTGAGACAGATGAGTCAGAAAGTAAGAATTCTGAAAGCAGTAGAGTGATGAGGACTTTGCAGCTTTCACAAGACATTTTCAGAAGTTCCTAAAGAAGAAACAGTGGAGGTCTAAGCCATCCACTTCACAGAAGTCATCAAAGAATGACAGGAGAAAGCCCAAGACAAGTAGAACTACATCTTCAAAGATAGTTTGTTATTGTTGTAACAGACAAGGACATGTTGTTGCTGACTGTCCAGAGAAAAGGAAAGAGTCTACTGAGAAGAAGAAGACTCTAATCAAGGGCAAAAAGGAAAGGTCCTTTGTTGCAAAGAAGGACAAAAGTCTGTCAGATATGTCTTCTTTAGAAACTGATTCAGAAGCTGAAGCTTACATTGGACTGTTTGCTGAAGAAGAAGAAGAGGAGTTCATCCAGTTAATGAATTCTATATATGAGCAAGAGGACAATCAGTGCTAGGGACTGATGGCCTTATCTGAAGGTGACAAAATCCAGGAGCAGCCTGGACCAAGTCAGGTACAAAATTGTTCTTCTAGTTCAATTTCTAGTGCTGGATCAGAATCAGATTCATCAACATTAAGTGATGAGAGTGAATCTGAATCTGAAGGAGACATTCATCAATTGATTGATGAATATAGAGTAGTGTTGCAAGCTTTAAAGAAAAGTAAATCCTTGGCCAAGAGTCAGGCTAAGGAGATTGCTAAACTTAAAGTTGCTGCAACAAATTTTGATAAGGAGATTGATCAAAAATTAAATGAAATAGCCAAGCTGAAGAACATAACTGTTATTCAGATGGGGACTATAACATTTAAAAATGATCAAATCAGAAATCTGGAGATTAGTCTTCAGAAGGAGAGAGATATAATTGCAAGGTATTCTAAACCAAAATCTATTTTACCTTTGATAGATGAATTTGTACATCAAAAGGGTAAAACTAGATTAGGGTTTACACAACCTGCTAGGACTGTAAAGTCCAAGTCTAAGGGCAAAGCCCCAGTACTCAACAAGCCTGCTGTAGATAAAATGGCTAGGGTTGTACCTAAACAAAGGTACAACAGATTTGAGTGCTGGTATTGTGGCAAGATAGGCCACTTTGCCATGGACTGTTGGCACAATTCAATTGCCAAGGTGAGTAGAAATCTGCCTATTAGAAAAGCTACAGGTAGGTTTGTTAAGAGGCAAACTAACCAGCACCAAGTACCCAAGAATTCTTTGGGTTCTAAGGTTAACTAATCTGTTTTGCAGGTGAGTCCAAGTGACCATGCCCCAATATGGTACTTGGACAGTGGATGTTCCAGGCACATGACTGGAACTAGGGGATTGCTAAAGGACTACACACCAATCAAGGATGGTCCTAAAGTCACCTTTGGTGGTTCTGAAAAAGGAATCATCAAAGGTTTTGGTAACATTTCTAGCAACCTTATAACAATTACTCATGTGGCTTATGTTAAAGGTTTGAAATACAACCTTATTAGTATAAGTCAGCTGAGTGATTTAGGATATGACATCTCATTTGTCAAAGATGGTTGTCATATTAGGAGATCAAATGATCAAGAGATCATTCTGACTGGTTATAGGAAGAGAAATGTCTATTGTCTAGACATTATGTGTGAGAACAATGTTTCTCCTGTGTGTCTTGTAGCTGATGAGAAAGTCTCTCATTGTGTCAAATGGAACAAGGGGCTAGCCCATCTTAACTACAAGATAATTGGCCAACTCTATAGCAAAGAGTTAGTGAGGAATGGTCCTCAGGTTAAGTGTATTAAAGATGGGATATGCTCAGCTTGTCAAAAGGGCAAGCAGACTAGATCCATCTTTAATAGCATTGAAAACAAAGATGCTGTGAGGTGCTTATACCTCTTGCATATGGATCTTTTTGGTCATATGCCAGTTCACAGCCTAGGTAGGAAGGTCTACACATTTGTAGTTGTAGATGACTACTCAAGTTTTTCATGGGTGTTCTTCCTTAAATAGAAATCTGAAACACCTAGTATCTTCTATAGTTTTGTCAAACAAATTCAGAATGAGTTAGACAGTACAGTGGTCAAAATAAGAAGTGACCATGGTACTGAATTCCAGTCTGACAGTATGACAAAGCTATGTGAAGAATTTGGGATATTTCAGGAATTTTCTTCACCAAGAACACCTCAGCAAAATGCCATTGCTGAAAGGAAAAATAGAACCTTGATAGAGGCTGGTAGAACCCTATTAAGTGACACATCTCTCCCAGAATATTTCTGGGCTGAGGCAGTAAACACTGGATGGCATGTAATTAATATGGCTACTATCACCAAAAGTCACAACAAGACCCCCTATGAGATTGTGAAAGGCAGAAAACCAAACCTATCCTATTTCAGGATCTTTGGTTGTAAATGTTATATACTTAACAATGGTAAGTCTTACTTAACCAAGTTTGCTGCCAAATCCCAAGAGGGAATCTTTGTTGGGTACATCAACAATAGTAAGGCTTATAGGGTCTACAACTTGACTACTCAAGTTATAGAAGAATCAGTACATGTAGTATTTGATGAAGCTAGACTCATTAACAATGAATTGTCTAGAAGTATTTGCAGCTCCACAGGTATGACTGAGAAGATGGACAAGCTTACTATTGAATAAGATTCTACTGCAAGACTACAAGTAGATGATAGTGGCTGTTGTCCAGGGGCAGTACTAGATACACCTGATGCAGAAGAAGACCAAGGAGTGTAGCAAGTTGAAGAAGCTAAAGGAGTACAACCTGAAGACAGGCTACCTCCAGCAAATAGACATCTAAAAGATCATCCATCCAATCAAATTATTGGTGATCTAAGACAAGGGGTACAAACAAGGAGCAGAAATCTAAGTTCAGTACTCTACTCCAGTTTTCTATCCCAGGTAGAGCCAAAGAAGTTTGAAGAAGCTATCCTAGACCCTCATTGGATTGAGGCAATGCAAGAGGAGCTGAATCAGTTCAAGAGATGCAAAGTCTGGGAGCTTGTTCCTAAACCAAAAGACCACAACATAATTGGAACCAAGTGGATCTTTAGGAACAAGATGGATGAACATGGAGTTATTGTGAAGAACAAAGCAAGACTGGTTGCTAAGGGATATAGGCAGGAAGAAGGCATTGACTTTGATCAAACCTTTGCTCCAGTAGCCAGACTAGAGGCAACAAGGATGTTCTTGACCTATGCAACCTATCAAGGGTTTAAAGTATACCAAATGGATGTTAAGTCAGTCTTTTTGAATGACAATCTAAAGGAAGAAGTCTATGTAGAACAGCCATCAGGTTTTGTTGATTCTACTAGACCTAATTATGTCTATAGACTTAAGAAAGTTTTTTATGGGTTAAAACAAGCCCCTAGGGCTTGGTATGAAACCCTGTCTAGTTTCCTCATTGAGAATAAATTCACAAGGGGGAAAATAGACAAGACTCTATTCCTTAGGGAATCCAGAGGCAAGATCATACTGGTCCAAATATATGTAGATGACATCATATTTGGATACACTGAAAGTTGTCTTTGCAAAAAGTTTGCAAAACTAATGCAAGGACAATTTGAAATAAGCAGTATGAGGGAACTTAAGTTCTTCTTGGGTCTCCAAGTTAGACAGACTGAGGATGGTTTATCTATATGCCAGTCTAAGTTCACTCTAGAGTTGATAAGGAAGTATGGTATGAAATCATCCAGTACCATGAAAACTCCTATGGGGTCAAATATGTCTCTTAGCAAAGATGATGCAAGGAAACCTGTAGATGAGACTTTGTATAGAGGGATAGTTGGCTCCCTATTGTATTTGACTGCAAGTAGACCAGATATCATGTATGCTACATGTGTCTGTGCTAGGTACCAAGCTTGCCCTAAAGAATCTCATTTGACAGCAGTCAAAAGAATATTGAGATATCTTAAGGGCACTCCTTATCTAGGCCTTTGGTACCCTAGGAATGGAGACTTTGAACTGACAGGTTATTCAGATGCAGATTTTGCAGGCTGCAAGGAAGATAGGAAAAGTACAACTGGAACCTGTCAATTCCTAGGTGGAAGACTGATATCATGGAGTAGCAAGAAGCAAACAAGTGTGGCTATCTCCATAGCAGAATCAGAGTATGTGGCTGCAGGAAGTTGCTGTTCTCAACTTCTATGGATACAACATCAGCTAGAAGATTATGGTATACAAGTAAGTAGAACACCTCTATTTTGTGATTCTACTAGTGTTATTTCTATTGCAAACAATCCTGTCTCTCATAGTAGGACTAAGCACATAGAAATAAAATACCATTTTCTAAGAGAACATGTAGATAGAGGAGATATTTCCTTAGAATATATAAATACAGATAATCAACTAGCTGACATGTATACTAAGCCCTTAGATGAAACCAAATTCAATAGGTTCAAAATTGAATTAGGTATGATAAACTTAGAATAAGTTTTCAAAATTGGCTAAGTAAAATGGTGTCGACACACAGAGTTGTCTGTGTCGACACAGAAAAGTGGTGTCGACATTTCAGAGAAATGGTGTCGACACATCTAGACAGTCTGTGTCGACACTTAAGAAAATTAGTGTCGACACATAAATAGTAGGTGTCGACACATCCAAGATGGTGTCGACACTTAGGATTTACTCAACATTAGTCTGGTAAAGTCTCGACTAAGTGTCGAGCTAAGCGGTGTCGACACATATATTCTGTCGACTATACTTGTGTCGACACATATATTCTGTCGACTATACTTGTGTCGACACATAGTTGTCGAGACATTATAAGTCTGTGTCGACACTTTTCAACAGTGTCGACACAATTTAAGTATTTTGACGCGCCCTTTCATCTTCGATTCTAGAAAGGTATAAATAGGTTTTTACCTTTTGTCTGTCGACACGCTCACCAAAGTTTCGAGACCAAACTTGTGTGTCGACATCTCTCTTCTTTAATTAAAATTTCTTCAAACCCTAATGGCGCCCAAGCTCGAAGAGAATGTGAATGAAGGTTATGAACTCGTGCGTCATGCTTTTGATGATGCGGAACCTAAGATCAAAAGCGTGATAACCCTAATAGCTGAGACTGGGTTAGAATTTCTTGTTTCAGAGCCGACCAAGATATGGAAGAAAGAAGTTCTGGAATTTCTGAATGGAGCAACCCTAGATGAATCAGGACTCAAGATTAAGTCAAGAGTTCATGGGGCTAAGGTGAAAGTTTCTTCTAAGAGTCTGAGAAAGGTACTTCAACTACCTAGGACTAAGGAAGAAGAAGATGTTTCTGCTACTAAGACTAGAGAAGCATTAACATGGTGTGGTTTGGACTCAAATCTGAAAATAGGATCTGTTTTCAATAGGAAGGGAATGAATTTGCAAGGCAAATTTCTATCTGAAATTGTTGGTAAAGTTATCCTGAGCAAGCCTGGAGGTCATGACAGAGTCTTAGCTCACATGTTTAGCCTCATGACAAGGATTATTTTCAAACTAGAAACTGATTGGTCTGCAGTTGTGTTTGAAAAGATAAAAGAGAGTATGAAGAAGCCCAATCTGGGTAGGATACTAAGTGTATACCTAGCTGGTATTATACCAGAGGTAATGACCCAAGCTGCAGGATCCAAAATTAACCACATGAGGAAGATAGATATGAGAATCTTCTCTAGGTGGGATAGAGTGTTAACCAAGGAAATGCCAACTCCTGAGAAAGTAACACCTCTGAAGAAGAAGAAAAAGACAGCCCCTGTGGCTCAAGAATCATCAAGCAGCTCTAAAGAACATGTAGTGTTCACTCCAGATGAAGAAGAACCTGGAAATGCTGGACAATCTCCAGCAAGACAAGAAGATGCTGAGAGGCAGGGGGAGTTATCACAAGCAAGCCCAATTCACCAGGATTCAATCCAGGGGGGAGCCTCTTCTGGTGGATGAGTCAACTCCACTAGAGAGTGAACAAGCTACACAAACCATACTTGAGGTAATAACTGAAATCAACCAATTAGATTTCTCTATTAAAAATGAAGATATGACTGACAGATTACCTAATGTTACTCTGCAAACACAAACACATAGTAAACCTCAAGATGTTATCATGGAGGACACATCTGTTACTGCTAAAGTGGTAGATGAGATAAGAGATTCTCCAGCACACTCCCAACAAGAGTTTACCTTAGAAGAGTTTTTCTCTGACCTTCTCCAAACAGACTTTGAGAAAGAAAGTGTTGCTGCAGAGGGGGAGAAAGTAACTATTGAGGGGGAGCATGTGGAGATTATAGATGAAACTGCAAGGAAAGAACCTGAAGTTCCAAAGGATGCTGACCAGGTTCCTAGGACTGACAAGGATTTACCTTCAAGCCCTAAGGACAGGGTTGATATTGCAAGCACATCTGCTTCTGAAGATGAAGAGGCTGCAAGAGCCAAGAAAAGGAAATTTCAAGTTTTCAAGAGGAGGAGCCAGACATATAAGAAGGCTTTACAAACAATAGCACCACGGCCTGCACCACAGCCTGCCCCATCTATTAACTTCAGTTCTCTGATGGTTGCTTTACAAATAAAGATGGATGAGCAAAGACAGGCTTTGCAATCTTATATGGATGAAGGGCATAAGTTCTTACAATTTGATCTTGCACAAGATATTAAGTCTATTAGATTTGAAATGAATCTGAATAAGAAAGAGATGACTGACTGCTTTCATAAGAGAGGAAATGCAGTAGTCTATCTAGCAACTCATCAGGAGAAGATCAAAGATCAAGTGGATGAAATTACAATGAAGCAAGACTATGTCCTGGAGAACCAGCTGAGAATGAATGACAATCTCACTGCTTCACATAATGCAATAGTAACAGAAATGAAGAATATAGCTACTGGTCAGACTACAGCCATGACCACTGCCAAAGAAGACTTTAACAAAGTATTGCAAGAGAGCCTAACTGCTGTTACTACTGCAATTCAGGATTCCTAGAAGTTAATAACTGAAAAACTCCAAAGGTTGAAACCTTTCTACAAAGATGGAGTAAATTACCTAAATGCACAAATCAGATTTCAGAAATATGATCTAAGAGATCACATTGAAAGAGAAGTCATAAAGGGGGAGAGGGTGTTAGTCAAAGCCAGCTCTGATCATGCAAAGTGGATTTCAAATTCCATCAGAGCCACCCTTGGATATCCTCCATTACGTGATGATGATAATATAACAGAGTCTGGAATTAATCCTGCATATCTTGGAGGGGAGCAAGCTAAAGTGGCTCAAGTAATATACCCTCCTCCAGACTTTGATATGATACATCAAGACATACAATCAATATATAGCCCTCCTGAGGGAATTGAGAAGGTCATCATAGAGAAAGTGGTTCAGCCAGTGCCATAGGCTATACTGAAAGAACAAGAAGCTTTGCTGAAGGAACAAGAGACTCAATTGTCTAAGAAGAGATTCAGGGAGCAAGCTGAATTGAGGCCTGACTTTGAACAATGGAGCCCCACTTCCAGGAATATTATCTTGACTGCATGGAAGGCTGCCAAAGACAATATCCAGGATAGAAACAAGTGGTATTCTGAACTGGAGTGGAGGAAGCATGAGACAAGGCAAGAGGCCATTGTGCAGTATAGAAGAAAGGCTAAGATGGGAAAGCTACCTCCTGATGCACAGGAGCCTAGCAAGTACTTTCCTAAGCCTTATCATTACTTTGAAAGGCAGAAGATCAAAGCTGAAGATTTGAAAAAGAAGGATCTTAAAGGAAAGAAGCCTGCTGCTGATGAAGATACTGAAGCTCCTGTCCAAGCAAAGATACAATCTGGAAAGGGCATTGTGATCAAAGAGACTGAGCAGCAATAGGATAGAATTTATCTTTAGTTTATAGTTGTAATCACTTGTATTAAAACTTTCTGTAAACTTTTGAATAATGAAAATGTTGAAGTTCCTAGAACAATGTGATATATGTTAAATTTATTACATTATTGTTCTGAGATGATATTTGAGTATACATGTTTGTTTATACATGTTTATGTACTTACCCTGTTATATAATCCTGTTTTACATCATACTGTGACTTTGTTATGTATGGTGTATATCATTGACTAGGGGTTATGACTTCTCCAAATAGGGGGAGATTGTTGGGTACATTGGAACAAATGTACCTGATTTGAAGAAGCCTCACCCTACTCAATGATATACATCAAAATGTATTTGATGTATTTTGAGTTACCTTGTGCAGGTTAAGTATTTGCAGGGAAAGCTGAAAAGTTTCTAAGTCCATGTGTCGACACCCAGAAAAAAAGTGTCGACACTTAAGAAGACTTATGTCGACATCTAGAGAAGTAGTGTCGACACTTGGAGTAATTGTGTCGATACCAGGAATGCAGAGTCGACACCAGAAGGAAAGTGTCGGCACATACAACTTGTGTCGACACTCAATGATGAAATCACCAGAGAAGCTGTGTCGACACTTAGAAGCAGTGTCGACACCCAGAGGAACTTTGTCGACATCAGAAAGTGTCGACACTTGGAGGCTGTGTCGACACTCAGCAACACTTCAGCAAAGTTCAAGTACATGTGTCGACATAATGAAGAATTTGTCGACACACAGCAGAAGACTCAACACATGAAGAAAGTGTCGACACTTGGAGGCTGTGTCGACACTCAGCAGATTTCAACAAAGTCTAAGTACAACTGTCGACACCAAGCAGATATGTCGACACTCAGCAAAAGTATCAACACAAAAGGCATGTGTCGACACCAAGAAGATGTGTTGACACTTAACAAGTTCAACACAAGAAGATGTGTCGACACAAAGGAGTTGTGTCGACACTTACAAGAAATCAACAAAGTACTGAAGAACAAGGACTTGTGTCGACACACAATATCAGTGTCGACACATGTTGAAGTAGCAGTGTCGAGAAGCAGATTCTACAACACAAGGAATTGTGTTGACACCATGAAGGCTAGTGTCGACACTTAGTCAACTTGTGTCGACACTTAATCTATAAGTGTCGACACTTAAAGACAGACTGTCTCAACACTTTCAGACAATTACAGATATTTCAAGAAGTGACTGGATGACATGACAGCTGCCATTCCAGCCTGTCTACTACAACTGTCAGAGTTGTCAGAAAGCTGTTAGGAACTGGTTCGGCCGGTCACCATGAAGAAGGCCTATATAAAGGCCTATTCTGTCAACAACAGAAGATGATTAACACATCAAAGAGGTGATCAAGCACTTCATTGAAGAATCAAGTCAAGTGAAGATCTAAGTAGTTGGAGAGAGAGAGAGCTTCTTCCAAGAAGACAGCTGTTGAACCAGGCTGTGAAGAAGGTTTCAGATTGAGATCTGAATTTTAAGTTGCAGTGATTGAAGATCAGCTGTATAGAGAATCAACCCTACTGTGTTCTACATTCAAGAAGCTTTGAAGGAAGCCAAGGGAGGTTGATCTCAGTAGAGTTCTTCCAAGAACTCATCAAGAAACCTGTCAACTCTTCTCTCTTATTCTGAGTTGAGGTTATATACATTGTATTCTTAATTTCTTGTAGGATCCTTAGGGATCTGAGTTGTAAGCCTGAAATTATAAAGGCTGAGTGGTAGGGTCTGTGTGCCTGAGTGTAGGAGATTCATTTCTCTGAGTGTAGGCCTTGTGGTTGAGTGTAGGTCTTTGTGAAGACTGAGTGGTAGGGCTGTTGAGCCTGAGTTGTAGGAGTGGGATCACTCTGAGCTGTAGGAACCTGGTTGGGGTTCTGAGTGTAAGATCTGAGGATCTGAGGAATAGTGGAGGAGTTTGGCCGAATCTAGTACACTACTAGATAGGCGAAGGGGGAAGTGGATGTACCCAGACCTTGGGGAACCACTATAAAACTGTGTGTACTCTGTGTGTATGATTCTGTGATTGCTGTGCTGAATTGCTGTGAAGAATTATTTATAAATCTGTGATATAATCTGCCTAAAATTTTAAAAAGATAAGGTCAACTATTCACCCCCCCCCTCTAGGTGATAGGGTACAATTTCTTTCAAAATAGAATAACATGCAGGTCTTATATTCATTCACAATTATTTACAAGGTGAGGTATACATAGCGAGACATGATTTCGCTAGTACACAAACTACAAACAGAAAGAACAAAATAAGTCGGGCGGACAGCACTGGAGACCGCCGAGACCGCCTCATCCGCCAAGGTCGCCCAAGCCTCCCAAGCTGCAACTGCTACAAGCCGAATAGCACATGGAGTCCGCCGAGACCGCGAGGTCAAGCGGACACACCGTTATTCGCTGCCTGCTAAAGAACAGAGAAACAGACCGCCTACCCACCTGAGACCGGCGGACAGGTTATTGGAACTTGATCAAGCTGAAGCAGAAAAACTGACAAGACGCCGAAGCGACCAGCTGAGACCGCAGAGACCGCACACTTCAATGCCCAAATCCTGACCCCTTGAAGCTAGCCGTGCGACCTGCACACAGCACACCGTCAGCAATACTCAACCCGCGCTGACAGAAAATCGCAGACCGCAACACTTGCCCAAGCCTAACTTAATGTTCACTCTGTTACTGTAGATGTGTCGGGGGGTTCTATTTATAGGCGAGGTGAGGAGTGTGGTCATCACCCTAGTGAATAGAATCACTACCCTAGCTCGCGCGCTAACACAACCCAGTCTGCCAAGTCCGCACATACTTGACCTTACCTCTAGGAGCCAGAACAGAAAAGGTCAGTCTGCCTCTTTGCAGACTCACATGCTGCCGACCTGCCTATCTCTGGCACAAAATCAGCCCGCCCAAGGCAAACAGAGCTAGACCACCACCCAATATAGCACGTGGACACCCCCGCAATATAAGCTACAACAACCCGCAATACCATATCACGCGGACTCAGGAGACAATCCGCAGAGCTCAGCAAACAACGCCACCCCGTCGAGTCCACGACCAACAGGCAGTCCGCCTGGTCAACAGCAGACTCTTCGGACACTGCGGACACAGAGAACTTGTCATAGCAAATGACCAAGTCCAGCAGCGCACCAAGCACTGACGCGAGCATGGCGGACACAAAAGCTCCAGACCTCCAACCATCAAGACAGTCCGCCCAAGGATGGATAACATCCACTTCATCATGGATAGCTCGGCAAGAAGCAAGGCACCGTCCACACAGATGCGGACTCCACGGACGCCAAAGCACGAAAAAGGGTAGAGTCTGCAAGCTCTACCCGAACAGCTCTCCACAAAGGTCACCTGTCGGACTCCAACACTAGTCCGTGCAGTCCCCCACAGCAGAACATCGCCTGTTGTACCAACAAAGCTCGGCAAGGGCCACAGCCAAATACCAAGGCCAGTCCGCAACAGCGGACACCACAGACTCGTTAGTCGGCAAGCCTCCCGCAGATAAGGCATATAACCCACTGGTTAGCACAAGCTTGAATCCAACAAACCTCTGTCCGCTCAGGCCGCTCAAGCCGCTTCTCAATCAGCCAAGTCTCCAAGACAGCCAACGCCCAGGCCGCAACCTGCTGTTGGGTTTCTCTATGAGAATGGCACAACGCTTGTGCACGCAGCGGAAGAATAAAACAACAAGAAAACCCAAAAGAAATGGGATCGGGCCATAATAGTTGAATCAAGAAGTTATCATATAACAAGGCAAAAATTACCTCGGTGGCGTTGAGTCACAACTCAACAGAGATGCTACAAACTTTGTCTTCTTGCTAGTGGCGAGTTCTACGTGGAATAATATCCACGTCTCTGCAGAAATCCACACGAGCGGGAGAACGCCGAGCTTTCCGTCGCACGGAAGATCGGGAAGAACGATGACCGCACCTTGATATTCCACGGACTGCTAGGTCCGCGCTAGGAAGAGCAGCACCAGCGACGATCGCCGGAGAGGAGGAAGTCGATGGAGCGAACACGGCGGCGGCGGAACCCTTCCGTCGGCGGCAGGATTCGGGATCGGCGGAACGAAGAACGGAACTCTTCTGTCGGGTTCCTATCAGCCAAGGAGATATATCTCCCGAAAAAACCCTAAGTATCCTATTTATACCAAAGGTATAAATAAACCTAGGAATATCGCTATCCGCAGACCACCCAGAAATAGGGTTCAGAATCGGCGAGTATCAATCGGCGAGAGTCGGTCAGGATCGGCGAGAATCAGAATCGGCGAGAATCACAATCGGCGAGAATCACCCGGATCGGCGAGAATCAGAGAACTATTCTCGACGATTCACGCCGAACGTGGGTCAACAATTCACGCCGATCGTGGGTCGACGATACACGCCAATCGGCGAGAATCAGAGAACTAATTCTCGACGATTCTCGTCGATCGGCGAGAATCAGAGAACTATTCTCGACGATTCTCGTCGATCGGCGAGAATCAGAGAACTATTCTCTACGATTCTCGTCGATTCTCGTCGACCCTCGGCCGACTATTCTTACCAGTCCTTCAAGGCAACATTTGCCCAACCCGATGATTCTTTAAGGCAACACTTTGCCCACAACCCCATTCAGGTCGGTGATTGGTAACCTTTACCAACACAGTCAATCATTCAACTTCTCCACATCTCTTATGTGCGACCCTGCAGGCTCATATCGCGTTGGCAGTGAGATTACATGTTTGATCACTTCCAGATCACAATGGTAACTCCAACAGACTCCCACTTGATCTCGAAAGTATCAAAGCAAAAACCTCACAAACAATGAGCGGCATCTAGCAATGCATCATTTCTCCCCAAGCAATAAGAGTTTATAACTCATAAGCCTTTATGACCAATGTATCAGCGTTGTCTTTGTCCCTTTGTCCCTTACATCCGGAAAGAACTAGAGGCATGGACCGTGTCACCCTCGTAATAGCTCAATCCAAGTTTCTTGATCCAGGACGGACTTCCAGAGAATGGTGAGTCCAATATCACATATTGACTCAACCAAGCATGGCCATGCATTTCTCAGTCCAGTTCCATCAAGGGGCCCATGGATGCAACTCCTGTCATACAGGAGGACAAATCCCATATCTGCTCACACACAAATACCCAAATGATTCGTAACATGCCCAACAACCACCCTTATCATCAACCTTTCTCAAGGAAGACTTTAGATGACATCAAAGCACGCTCTTCCTCACTTGATGAATGCTGTGACTTCATGTCAAAGGATCACAACATCATTGTCAATTGAGACCTACTCGTGACATGATTGGATGACAATCCACAGAGTAGTCTCATGTTGGGTCTGTCCAGTACAACTTGTTCACTAACAAGTACCCACGTGATGACTTGATATCACAATATCATGACCTGTGTGAACCGGTCATCAGTCAACGCACGTGCTAGCCTTCATGTACCATCATCACCCTTAGCTTCTATGATGATACTCGACCAGGGACCTTTAAGAATGAAGCTTCAAATAAATCATGGGCTCTCACATTCAAGTCACGTACTTGATGTCCCATGGAAGCGAGCATTCTAAGGGTATCTATTATGTTAACATTTAACTATCATATAGAAAAAGACATAATAAAAGAACTTGCCATTAATTGTAAGAGAAAAATTAGGTACAATGTTTATCATATGAACAAATAGCCAACAAAATATAGGTTTACATGCAATCCACAAGATTCTCACTAGAGTTGATCATTTAGGTATCGTATACCCATCGATCTAGTATGACCATCATGCTTTCTCTACGCGAGAGGCTTTGTCAGTGGATCCGCAACATTCTCCTCAGTCGGCACTCTGCAAATGTTTACATCTCCTCGTTCGACAATCTCACGAATAAGATGAAACCGCCGAAGTATGTGCTTGGAGCGCTGATGACATCTAGGTTCCTTAGATTGTGCAATTGCACCATTGTTATCACAGTAGAGAACTACGGGACCAACAATGCTAGGAACTACATCAAGCTCGCCGATGAATTTCCTAATCCATACAGCCTCCTTCGCCGCATTAGCTGCTGCGATATACTCGGCCTCTGTTGTAGAATCAGCAACTGTCTCTTGCTTGGAACTCTTCCAGCTCACAGCTCCTCCATTCAGGCAAAACACAAAACCTGACTGAGACTTGGAGTCGTCTCTATCAGTTTGGAAGCTAGCATCTGTGTAACCACTTACAACGAGCTCTTCCTCTCCACCATACACCAAGAACACATCCTTAGTCCTTCTCAAGTACTTCAGGATATTCTTGACTGCAATCCAGTGACACTCACCGGGGTCTGACTGATACCTACTAGTCATGCTCAAAGCAAAGGAGACATCGAGTCGAGTACATAACATCGCGTACATGATTGATCCAATTGCCGAAGCATATGGAATCAACTTCATGCGGTCCATATCTTCACAAGATTTTGGACACTGGTCCTTAGAGAGATTCACACCATGAGACATGGGCAAAAATCCTTTCTTGGACTCAAGCATGTTGAACCGTTTCAACACCTTTTCGATGCACGTACTCTGGGTCAAACCCAGCAACTTCTTCGATCTATCTCTATAGATCTTAATACCAAGTATATAAGTCTCTTCACCCAAATCCTTCATTGAAAAGCAGTTCCCTAGGTTGTTCTTAATAACTTTCAGGGTAGGAATGTCATTCCCAATCAACAGTATGTCATCTACATATAATATCAGGAAGACAACAATGCTCCCACTGATTCGCTTGTAAACACAAGGCTCATCTTCATTCTTGATGAAACCAAACTCTTTGATTTTCTCATTAAAAACGAAGATTCCAACTTCGAGAGGCCTGTTTCAGTCCATAAATGGACTTATTCAGCTTGCATATTTTGGTGGCTTCATCTGGGGATACAAAACCCTCGGGTTGTGTCATGTACACTTCCTCAAGGAGGTTTCCATTAAGGAAAGCCGTTTTGACATCCATCTGTCAGATCTCGTAGTCATAATACGCAGCAATAGCAAGCAATATCCTTATGTACTTTACCATGGCAACAGGAGAAAAGGTCTCATCATAGTCAATACCATGAATTTGCTTGAAACCCTTAGCCACCAGTCGCCCTTTGAATGTCTGTACATTCCCATCCATGTCAGTCTTCTTCTTGAAGACCCACTTGCACCCTATGGGTCGTACCCCTTCAGGTGGTTCCACCAAGTTCCAAACTTGGTTTGCATACATGGAGTCCATTTCGGATTTCATAGCCTCAAGCCATTTGTCGGAGTCTGGTCCATTCATAGCCTCTTGGTAGGTTGCTGGTTCATCATCATGATCCATAAGCAACACATTACCTATTTGAGACACGAGAAATCCATATCTCTCAGGCTCAAACCTCGGTCTACCAGATCTACGTAGGACTTGTGTTCCCTGAGCAGGTTCTCTAGCTACAACATCTTGTAGTCCTGTCTCAGAATCCAATTCTGGTTCATTCACTACACGTGGTTCTTGAACTTCTTCAAGCTCTACCTTTTCAGTCTTTCTTGATAAGAACTCTTTCTCCAAGAAGACACCAGTCCTTGCGACAAACACTTTGCCCTCAGACGGTAGGTAAAAGTAATACACTTTCGTTTCCTTAGGATATCCCACCAGATAACATTTATCCGATTTGGGTTCCAGCTTATCAGGCATTTGACGTCTCACGTATGCCTCACAGCCCCAAATTTTAATGAACGACATACTAGGACGCTTCCCAGTCCATATCTCATATGGTGTCTTCAGAACCGTTTTCGTTGGAGCGTGATTCAATGTTATTGCAGTAGTCTCTAAAGCAAAACCCCAAAAGGAAACAGGCAAGTCTGCATGACTCATCATCGAACGTACCATGTCTAACAGAGTACGATTTCTCCTCTCAGACACACCATTATGTTGTGGTGTTCTAGGTGGAGTGAGCTGTGATACAATACCACACTCTTTCAGATGATCACGGAACTCATGACTCAGGTATTCGCCACCTCGATCAGATCAGAGTGCTTTAACCCTTTTACCCAACTGGTTTTCTACTTCATTCTTGAACTCTTTGAACTTTTCAAAGGTCTCAGATTTGCACTTCATAAGATACACATATCCGTATCTACTGAAATCTTCAGTAAATGTAACAAAGTAGAAATTCCCACCTCTAGCCATGGAACTCATGGGTCTGCATACATCACTATGTACAACACCCAAGAGATCCTCAGCCCTCTCAGTATAACCAGTGAAAGGAGCTTTAGTCATCTTGCCTAACAAACAAGATTCGCATCGCTCAAATGATTCATAATCAAATGAGTCCAAGAGTCCATCTCTATGGAGCTTGGATATGCGCTTCTCGTTGATATGGCCCAAACGACAATGTCAGAGATACGTAGGGTTCGAGTCATTTGTTCTTAGTCTTTTATTGTTTTCTACATTACAGATCAGATGGTCCAAGTTCAAATCATAAAGACCATTAAACAATTGGGCTACAGCATAACAAACATCATTCTTAAATATAGAACAACAATTGTTCTTAATTATAAAAGAAAATCCAATCATGTCCAAACATGAAATAGATATAATGTTTCTAGTTATGGCCGGAACAAAATAACAGTTATCTAGTTCTATTACAAGCCCACTGGGCAAAGAAAGACGGTAAACCCCTATGGCTACAGCAGCAACTCTTGCTCCATTACCGACGCGGAGGTCCACCTCTCCTTTACTCAGCAATCTTCTCCTTCCCAGTTCCTGCACATTTGTACAAATGTGAGAACCACATCCGGTATCCAATACCCAAGATGAAGGAGCAGAAAGGTTTATCTCTATAACGTAAACATTTGAAGCGGAAGTCATACCTCCCCTCAATTTCTGCAGACCCTCAATGTACGAAGGACAGTTCCTCCTCCAATGACCAGCCTTGACACAGTGGTGGCATTTCCCTTCCTTCACCGTGCTTTTCTTTTTCATCGGTGCAGAAGACTTGGGCTCAAGATATGACTTAGGTCCCACCTTCGTCTTCTTGGAACCCTTGGCCTTGCCCTTGCCCTTATGCACCATCAGTATGGGGCTGGCAGGCTTGGCCTTCTTCATGTTGATTTCGGCAGTTCTCAACATGCCTAGGAGTTCGGGCAGTGTCTTGTCTATTTCATTCATGTTGTAGTTCAAGACGAACTACTCATAACTGTCCGGCAACGATTGCAGGATCAGATCCGTGGCCAACTCTTGACCAAGAGGAAAACCCAGCCTTTCAAGGTTCTCTATATACCCAATCATCTTGAGTACGTGAGTCCCTACTGAGTCTCGAACTCCCATCTTGCACTGAAACAATGCTTTTGTGATGTCGAACCTCTCTTGACAAGCCTGCCCTTGAAACATTTTCTTGAGATGCTCGTCAATCTCCTTGCACCCCATGTTCTCATGTTGCTTCTGAAGCTCAGAGTTCATAGTGGCAAGCATAAGGCATTCGACATCTAAAGCATCGTCAGTATACTTCTTATAAGTATCCTTCTCAGCACGGGAAGAGTTCCCGGTCGGCACCTCGGGGGCTTCTTCTTCCAAGACATAGAGCTTTCGCTCTTGCCTGAGAACAATTCTCAAGTTCCTATACCAGTCCATGTAATTTGTCCCACTGAGCTTATCCTTCTCAAGGATGGCTCTCAGAGACAACGTGGAGTGTGAAACACTTGCCATGGAATTCTACAAGAATTTATGCAGAATAAAATCAGTACCAAAATTTCAAATACAATTTATTTTAATTTGGACTTCAATTAAAATACTCCCACTATTTTATTCGAAATGATAGCCCTCACTAACAATTCGGAGAGTTCATGCGAGCTACTCTCTTAGTGGACAAGATCCGTATTTCACCAACACTATGAGTCCGCTTTGGCGTTCCTCTCACGATGCGGTTATTTAGGTAGGCAACGCTTGCCAATTGCATCCTCATGCAATTCTTGTATGGTTGGTGAATAACTCCTTATTCGCATCCATCATATGGTGCATGCCAACCCTATGCCTCTAGGCACTCAACCTTTGAGGTCACCTAGTTAAGTATGACCCGATGTCGACAGTGGGATATCACAATTATCCGCTCGCACCCTTACCAAGATAGATTAATGCACCTTGCTTTGGCAAGCCCACACTTCATCGATCGAGGCAGGAAGAGTGTCATCCATCGGAAGGCATCCAAATACTTAATATTAGATGAAGGGATTTTAATTATAGGTTAACAATTAACCATGATCAACATTTGATCAATGTGCACATCCAAAGAAAAACAATTCTAAACCACATGCATCCCTTATGTGCACATCCTAACATCATCAACAATTGATAGAAGGAAGGGCTAAATCTGAACATCCGGAAATTTCCAAATCCTCAGATTTACATGCATTGGACAAAGGCAAAGACAACTCAACTTAAAGCAGTAGACAAGCTCATCTCTCTATGCTGGATTCAAAATCCAAAACATACTCGAGGGATGGTTACTGCTAAGGAGACAACAATTTCTAACACTTAGAAATTCCCACGAAATTCCAGACGCTCTTGGCAGGATACCAAGACTAAATCTAGACATTTAGAACACTTCTAAATCCCTAGGTTTACACGCACTGGAATAACAAAACTTCCAATTCAACAATCATGGCCGAAACCTGGCTCTGATACCACTGTTGGGTTTCTCTATGAGGATGACACAACGCTTGTGCACGCAGCGGAAAAATAAAACAACAAGAAAACCCAAAAGAAATGGGATCGGGCCATAATAGTTGAATCAAGAAGTTATCATATAACAAGGCAAAAATTACCTCAGTGGCGTTGAGTCACAACTCAACGGAGATGCTCCAAACTTTGTCTTCTTGCTAGTGGCGAGTTCTACGTGGAATAATATCCACGTCTCTGCAGAAATCCACACGAGCGGGAGAACGCCGAGCTTTCCGTCGCACGGAAGATTGGGAAGAACGATGACCGCATCTTGCTATTCCACGGACTGCTAGGTCCGCGCCAGGAAGAGCAGCACCAGCGACGATCGCCGGAGAGGAGGAGGTCGATGGAGCGAATACGGCGGCGGCGGAACCCTTCCGTCGGCGGCGGGATTCGGGATCGGCGGAACGAAGAACGGAACTCTTCCGTCGGGTTCCTATCAGCCAAGGAGATATATCTCCCAAAAAACCCTAAGTATCATATTTATACCAAAGGTATAAATAAACCTAGGAATATCGCTATCCGCAGACCACCCAGAAATAGGGTTCAGAATCGGCGAGTATCAATCGGCGAGAGTCGGTCAGGATCGGCGAGAATCAGAATCGGCGAGAATCACAATCGGCGAGAATCACCCGGATCGGCGAGAATCAGAGAACTATTCTCGACGATTCACGCCGAACGTGGGTCGACAATTCACGCCGATCGTGGGTCGACGATACACGCCGATCGGAGAGAATCAGGGAACTAATTCTCGACGATTCTCGTCGATCGGCGAGAATCAGAGAACTATTCTCGACGATTCTCGTCGATCGGCGAGAATCAGAGAACTATTCTCTACGATTCTCGTCGATTCTCGTCGACCCTCGGCCGAATATTCTTACCAGTCCTTCAAGGCAACATTTGTCCAACCCAATGATTCTTTAAGGCAACACTTTGCCCACAACCCCATTCAGGTCGGTGATTGGTAACCTTTACCAACACAGTCAATCATTCAACTTCTCCACATCTCTTATGTGTGACCCTGTAGGCTCATATCGCGTTGGCAGTGAGATTACATGTTTGATCACTTCCAGATCACAATGGTAACTCCAACACCTGCAATCCGCCCAGGCCGTGAAACCAGTCCGTACAGGCCGACCGGCTTATCCATCACCCACTTCCACTTCACAAATTTCAACACTCCCCCTTGAAGTGAGAAGTGGTGATCAAGCCCAGCAAGCTACGTAACCGCTGAAAAGGCCCCTTCGATAGCGGCTTCGTGATGATGTCAGCAAGATTATCATCACTTCGAACATGCCCAACTAGAAGAGATCCCTCCAACACCCTCTCCCTTATGAACTGGTGTGCGATCTCAATATGCTTGGTCCTTGCGTGACACACTGTATTGTTTACCAGTTTGAGAGCACTCTCATTATCACCTCGGAGTAAAGTAGGCCCTTGCACTTCTTCATGAACATGCTCTACAAGCCTCCGTAACCAGATAGCTTCCCGAGCAGCCAAGGCCGAAGCCTTATACTCAGCTTCCGTAGTAGACATGGACACAAAATCCTGCTTCTTGCTACACCATGAAATACCAGCTGAACCACAAGTGAAAACATAACCCAAAGTTGATCTCTGATTATCCGAGTCACCACCATAGTCAGCGTCCGTGTATCCAAGCAAACCAAAGTCCGCATCCCTACTATAGAGGAGTCACATATCATAAGTTGACTTGATATACTTCAAGATGTGCTTTGCCACTACCAGATGAGACTTCCTTGGTTCAGCCATAAACCGACTTACTCGGCCAACAACATAAGCAATGTCTGGCCTTGTAATCGTTAGGTAGATCAGACTCCTTACAAGAGCCCTGAACACCAAAGGATCAGGAAGAATCCTTCCTTCATCTCGTCGAAGCTTCAGCCCATGTTCCAATGGAGTAGAGCAACACTTCCCTTCGCCCATGCCGAATCAAATTACAATACGATCCGCATATCCCTTTTGGCAAATGAGAATCCCGCACTCCTTCCTCTCCACTTCAAGACCGAGAAAGTGATGAAGCTCCCCCAAGTCTTTCATCTCAAAGCATATAGCAAGCTCAGCCCTGAGCCTTGCTACTTCCTCCTCCGAATTCCTAGTGATAATCATGTCATCCACATACAGCAGGACCAAGACTTGAAGCTCCCCCTTATTCTTAACAAACAAGCTAGAATCCGAGTTGGAAGCAAGATACCCGCAGAATTGCAAATACTCTGCTATCTTCCCATACCAAGCTCTAGGAGCTTGCTTCAACCCGTAGAGAGCCTTCCTGAGCTTGCAGACATAGTCCGGATGAACTTCAGAAACAAATCCAAGTGGCTGATCCATGAATATGTCCTTGTCAATCTCTCCGTAAAGAAAGGTGTTCTTCATATCAAGCTTCCACATCCTCCATCCCTTGCAAGCAGCCAAGGCGATCACCACTCTAACTGAAGTCATCTTAGCAACCAGACTAAATGTCTCCTCATAGTCTTCTCCATACTGTTGTGAGAATCCTGGAGCAACCAGGAGAGCTTTGTATCTATCAATGCTCCCATCAGCCTTCTTCTTTAACATATACACTCACTTGCAAGTCACAGGAGTAATGTCATCAACCTTGGGCACAAGGTCCTAGGTTTCATTCTTCTTGAGAGCAGCAATCTCTTCCTTCATGACATCATCCCACTCCTTGACTCCAGTGGCCTAATTGAAGTTTACATGCTCTCGCTCATCCAGAGGACCTGCAAAGAAGCAGGAGACAAAGCTCACTACATTCCAATCACAGTAACGAGCCGGTGTCTTCACAACCCTCTTTGATCTCTAAAGAGGTTGTTCCTTGCTCACTACCTCTGTTGCTTCTTCAGGCTCAACACCACCTTCAGGCAAGCTTTGAGCAATGCTCCCCCTACTTCCTGAGCTAGAAGCCTCAGCAACAGAACTTGAAGTAACAGGAGCTGCTGGTGAAACAACAAGCTTGTCTTTCAGCCCTTCAGCAACCACCTTCTATTCTTCATCAACCTTGCTTCCAGTTAGCTCAACCGAGACACCTCCACACGACGTCAGTTCGTCAAAGACTACATCCCATGACACAACAAACTTCTTTGTCGCAGGATCCATGCATTTCCATCCCTTCTTCCGCTCATCATAGCCAACAAAGACAAGCTTCCTTGCCTTTATATCTAGCTTAGTCCTTGAAGCATCCGGTACATACATATAACAATTTGAACCGAACACCCGAAGGTGTTCCACACTAGGCTTCTCCTTCAGCAACAACTCAAAAGGAGTCTTCATGTTGATCGGGCTAAGCGACATCCAGTTGATGACATAAGAAACACAAGACATCCCCTCTGCCCAAAAGGACCTTGGAATGTCTTTCGCATGAAGCCAGCATTTGCAAGTCTCCGTCAAATGACGGATCTTCCGCTCCGCTACTCCACTTTGTTGTTGAGTGTGAGCACAAGTGAGCTCTCATTGGATCTCGTGCTTCCTACAGAAGTTAGAAAACTCGGAGGAGATAAACTCACCACCGTTATCTGTTCTAAGCTTCTTGATCCGCAAGCCAAGTCGGCCCTCCACCAACTCCTTGAACTCCACAAACAAACGGAAGGCTTCTGAATTCTCCTTCAAGAAATATACCCAAGTGTATCATGAGTAGTCATCAATCAGCACAAGCATGTATTTGCTCCCGCCAAGGCTTGCAGTGATGGTTGGTCCCATTAAGTCTCCATGGATGCACTCCAATGGTCTCTTTCTCCTCGTTTGTGATTTATCAAACGGAAGGCGATGAGCCTTGCCGTACTGACATCCCACACAAACGTGACCATCGCCAAATGAAGATAGCTTAAGCAAACCTCTTACAAGGCTTCTGTTAGCCATAGCCTTCAGCTTATCCATTCCTACATGCCCCAGCCTTTCATGCCAAATAGCAGCGCTATCGTTTGCTCTCATCCGATCAATATAAGAGTTAGTTGCAAGAACAAACAAGTTCTTAACTCTTCTCCCAACATGAGGAACATCAGCCTTAACCATTGATACGTTGCGAAGGAACTTCACTTCTATTGGCCCAAACAGAACGTGATAACCCGCATCGACCGCGTTGGTCATAGAGAAGAGGTTCTTCTTCATGCCCGGTATGTGATACACACTCCTTAATGTGAGTGGCCCCTTATCACTACCCAAAGACACAACTCCCTCCTTCTCTACTACATAAACAGTGTTATCAGCAGTTATAATAGCTTCATTACCTGAGTAAGCTTGCAAGGAGGAGAACTTCGACTTATCTCCGGTGAGGTGATGACCACACCCGGAGTCCACGATCCATTCGTCGTTGAAGTCCACAACGGACAAGGCACGGACACAAGTGCCCGTCTTGAAGGCTCCGCCCCATCCAGCTTCCTCACTCTTAGAGCAAGCTTCCTCCTTGCCTGCAGCATGCCCAGGCTGCAGCTTGACCTTGTAGTATCGCTTGAAGTGTCCTCGCTGATGACACCTATAGCACTTCAAGTTCTTCTTCCAGTCCTTCTTAGGAGCATTGCTCCTCTCTTCCTGATAAGAAGTTGAAGGCTCATTCTCAGCAGCGACTATCTTCTTTTTCCTTTCCCATCTCTTCTTCTTCTTGCCTATGAGAGTGCTTCACTGCTCTCCTCAGAGACACTGACTCCAGCCATCTGCCTTGCCAAGCTTTCCTGTGAAGCAAGCAGATTCTCAAGCTCCAGCAAAGATGGTTGAGTAGCCCAGCCTTGAACTGATGTCACAAAAGCAACATACTCCTTCCGCAAGCCGCGGATTATGTGCCTTTTCAACTTGGCCTCAGAGATAGGATCATCGGGATCAAGCGTTGATATCTCTGCACACAGACTCTTCATCTTCAAGAAGTATTTAGAGATAGTCAGGTCTCCTTGAGTTGTCCTGGCCAACTCATTCTCCAAGAATTGTAGTCTTGCTACATTCTTCCTATTAAACAACTCATCAATAGTTGTCAAAATATCAGCAGCTGATTCACATCCAATGATGTGATCAAATAACTCCGGTGAAACAGCTCTTGAGAACAAACTCCGTCTTTGCATTTGTTTTTCTCCAGAGCCTCACCTGCTCAGCAGTACCAAAAGCAGCAGTCACTTCCTGTCTGTCATCACCACCGACGACCTCACATAGCACCTCACCAAGAAGGTAACTCTTCATGCACGACTTTCACTTCTTGAAGTTAGTCGGCGTTAAGAGTTCAATGCCAAGACCTCTTGCGTAGCTCACTTCCATTGCAACAGTCATTGGTTAAGCAAACTTCTAGAAGCACAGAGCACCAACACAGGTTGATCATAACTCAAGCACAGAGCAACAACACTGGTTGAACACCGCTCAAGCAACTGAACCTCACTCTGATACCATGTTAAATTTCTCAAAGCGGTCAGCAAGGTAGCCTAAAGCCAAATTAATATTCTCAGAACTACCCAGTTCACACTTTGATCATGCGGAAGCCCAAGGAGCAAGTTTAACACCAACTATAAATGGAAGAACAAGTAGGTCTTATATTCATTCACACTTCTTTACAAGGCGAGGTATACGTAGCGAGACATGATTTCGCTAGTACACAAGCTACAAACAGAAAGAACAAAACAAGCCGGGCGGACAGCACTGGAGACCGCCGAGACCGCCTCGTCCTCCAAGGTCGCCCAAGCCGCCCAAGCTGCAACTGCTACAAGCCAAATAGCACACGGAGTCAGCCGAGACCTCGAGGTCAAGCAGACACACAATTATTCACTTCCTGCTGAAGAACAGAGAAACAGACCGCCTACCCGCCTGAGACCGGCGGACAGGTTATTGGAACTTGATCAAGCTGAAGCAGAAAAACTGACAAGCCGCCGAAGCGATCAGCTAAGACCGCAGAGACCGCACACTTCAATGCCCAACACCTGGATCCTTGAAGCTAGTCGCGCGACCTGCACACAGCACACCGTCAGCACTACTCAACCCGCGCGGTCAGAAAACCGCAGACGCAACACTTGCCCAAGCCCAACTTACTGTTCACTCCGTTAATGTAGACGTGTCGGGGGTTCTATTTATAGGCGAGGTGAGAAGTGTGGTCACCACCCTAGTGAATAGAATCACTGCCCCTAGCCCGCGCGCTAACACAACCCAATCCACCAAGTCCGCACAGACTTGACCAGACCTCCTGGAGCCAGAACAGAAAAGGCCAGTCCACCTCTATGCGGACTCAAATGCTGCCGACCTGCCTATCACTGGCACAAAGCCAGTCCGCCTAAGGCAAACAGAGCTAGACCACCACCCAATACAGCACGCGGACACCCCCGCAACATAAGCTGCAACAGCCCACAATACCATATCACGCGGACTCAGGAGACAATCCGCAGAGCTCAGCAAACAACGCCACCCCGTCGAGTCCACGACCAACAGGCAGTCTGCCTGGTCAACAGCAGACTCTTCGGACATTGCGGACACAGAGAACTTGTCATAGCAAATGACCAAGTCCAGCAGCCCACCAAGCACTGGCGCGAGCATGGCGGACACAAAAGCTCCAGACCGCCAACCATCAGGACAGTCCGCCCATGGATGGATAACATCCACTTCATCATGGATAGCTCGGAAAGAAGCAAGGCACCGTCCACGCAGATGCGGACTCCGCGGACGCCAAAGCACGGAAAAGGGCAGAGTCCGCAAGCTCTACTTGAACAGCTCTCCACAAAGGTCACCTGCCGGACTCCAACACCAGTCCGCGTAGTCCCCCACAGCAGAACATCGCCTGTTGTACCAACAGAGCTCGGCAAGGGCCACAACCAAATACCAAGGCCAGTTCGCAACAGCGGACACCGCGGACTCGTCAGTCCGCAAGCTTCCCGCGGATAAGGCATACAACCCACTGGTTAGCACAAGCTTGAAGCCCGCAAACCTCTGTCCTCTCAGGCCGCTCAAGCCGCTACTCAATCAGCCAAGTCACCAAGACATCCAATGCCCA
The DNA here is from genome assembly GCA_039583875.1 of Platanthera guangdongensis. NCBI lineage: Eukaryota > Viridiplantae > Streptophyta > Magnoliopsida > Asparagales > Orchidaceae > Platanthera > Platanthera guangdongensis. The sequence continues at coordinate 106,760,264 of CM077154.1, read as the reverse complement.
GGCCGCAACCTGCAATCCGCCCAGGCCGCGAAACCAGTCCGCACAGGCCGCCCGGCTTATCCATCACTCACTTCCACTTCACAAATTTCAACACTTTGGGCGGAGCATCCTGAGCCATAAGATCAAATCCTAAGAGAAAACGGACGGCCAAGATGCCAACCGACCAAACTTCTCCCGTCTGCTACCGCCGAGCGGTAACTACCTATCGCGCCGCGGTAGTTTCCCGAGCCGACGGTCCTGTTGGGAATAAAATGCTATCGCCAGCGTTAGCCTTACCACCACGTGATAGCCACTCAACGTTTTTCACTCAACGCTTCACGAGCTACCATCGTGCGGTATCACTCAATGCTCTCAACACCAAGATACTCGGCGCTCTCAATGTCTGGATTCGACAAAACAAGGCTATCGTCGGGCGATAACTACCTATCGCCGCGCGGTAGCTTCCAGAGGCTCAAGATCTGGAAAAACCGGGTTGTTACGGTGTATCACTTTGCCACTAACGGGCTTTGTAACATTAGATAGATCCATTAGATTTGTGTTTTATTTTATAGATCCATTTGCAACTGACAGCCTTTTTGCCATCGGGTAGTTCAGTTATGTACCACGTTTGATTGTCTTCCAATGCTTTGATTTCATTTGATTTAGCCTCTCTCCACTTTGGATCCTGATAAGCCTGTAAATAGGTTGTTGGTTCTAGATTAGTGGCCAATGAACAAATATAGTCCCTTTGCCAAAAAGGTGTAGTAACTAGGCGCGTAGAGAGTCATAGCTCTTGTTGACAGGGTTCTATATTTACCACAGCTAGATCCCTTGTTGATTGATCATTATTAGACAAAGGGGTAGATTGAGATTCTTGAGTGGAATGGTGAAAGCTTCAAATTCACTGATATCTGATTGAAAAGATAAACAGTTTGGAATATATTGTCAGGGTTATAGAAAAGGGAATTCTTCTTCATTAAATTTTACATCACGACACTCATAAACATTCTTTGAGTCACAAGATCATATAATTTGTAGCCCTTTTGACCATGTAGATAGCCAATGAAAATGCACTGAATTGCTCTTAGATAAAATTTATCTCTCCAAGACTTGTTGGTTGTTGCAAAAGAGAGAGCAAAACCTTTAAGTTGACATAACCTGGTGCTTTATTGAACAAAACTTCAACTGAGGATTTGTTGTTTAAAGCACGGGATGGAATTTTGTTAATTAGATAAGTTGTTGTAAGCACACACATTCCCCACAGAACTTTGGATGTTAAATTTTCTCAAAGTGGTCAGCAAGATAGCCCAAAGTCAAATTAATATTCTCGGCACTACCCAGTTCACACTTTGATCTAGCGGAAACCCAAGGAGCAAGCTCAACACACCAAGCACATGGAAGAACAAGCAGATCTTATATTCATTTACTCTTCTTTACAAGGCAAGGTATACATAGCGAGACATGATTTCGCTAGTACACAAGCTATAACAGAAAGCACAAAAACAAGCCGGGCGGACAACACTGGAAACCGCCGAGACCGCCGAAGTTGCCAAGTCCGCCGAAGCCGCCGAAGTTGCAACACGCCGAATAAACACGGAGTCCGCCGAGGCTGCGAGGCCGCGCGGACACACCATTATTCGCCTACTGCTGATAAACTGATGAACAGACCGCCTACCCGCCTGAGACTGGCGGACAGGTTATTGGAACTTGCAAAGTTGAAGCAGAGAACTAACAAGTCGCAGAGCGACCTGCTGAAACCGCAGAGACCGCACACTTCCAAGTACTTGACCGAAGTCAAAACCAAACTCCTGGCTCCTTGAAGCTAGCCGCGCGACCTGCACACAGCAATGTTGGGTTTCTCTAGGAGGTTGGCACAACACTTGTGCACGCAGCGGAACATCAAGAAAACCCAAAAGAGATGAGATCGGGTCATGGTAGTTGAATCAAGAAGTTAACATACAACTAGGCAAAAATTACCTCGGTGGCGTTGAGTCACGACTCAATGAAGATGCTCCAAGCTTCGTGTTCTTGCTGGTGGCGAGTTCTACGTGAAGTGATGTCCACGTCTCTGCAGAAGTCCACACGAGCGGGAGAACACCGATCTCTCCGTCGCACGGAAGATCGGGAAGGACAAAGGCCGCACCTTGCTTCTCCACGGACTGCTAGGTCCGCGCCATGAAGAGCAACACCAGCGACGATCGCCGGAGAGGAGGGGGTCGACGGAGCGAGCACAGCGGCGGAACCCTTCCGTCGGCGGGATTCGGGATCGGCGGAGCGAATGAACGGCGGAACACTTCCGTCGGCTTCGATTCGATCAGCACGCACACGTCTTCGGTCAGCGCGCGCCAGGATCCCGAAAACCCTAAGTGTGTATTTATACCAAAGGCATAAATAGACTTAGGAATATCGCTATCCGCAGACCACCCAAAAACTATGGTTCCAGAATCGGCGAGAATCACCAAGCAGATTCAGTGAGAATCAATCGGTGAGAATCACAATCAGATTCGGTGAGAATCAATCGGCGAGCATCACAATCGGCGAGAATCACAATCGGCGAGAATCACCCGGATCGGCGAGAATCAGAGTACAACACTCGACGATTCACGTCGATCGTGGGTCGACGATTCACGTCGATCGGTAAGAATCAGAGTACCCATTCTCGACGATTCTCGTCGATCGGCGAGAATCAGAGCACTAATTCTCGACGATTCTCGTCGACCCTCGGTCGACTATTCTTACCAGTCCTTCAAGGCAACATTTGCCCAACCCGATGATTCTTTAAGGCAACACTTTGCCCATAACCCCCATTCAGGTCGGTGATTGGTAACCTTTACCAACACAGTCAATCATCCAACTTCTCCACATCTCTTATGTGCGACCCTGCAGGCTCATATCACGTTGGCAGTGAGATTACATGTTTGACCACTTCCAGATCACCATGGTAACTCCAACAAGCAAACAGTTAACTCTGATTCAATCCGCGCGGACAGAAAAATGAGACCGCAGTACTTTGACAAGCCCCACTTACTGTTCATTCAGTTACTGTAGACGTGTCGGGGGGTCCTATTTATAGGCGAGGTGAGGAGTGTGTTCACCGCCCAAGTGGATAGAGACACCGCCCCAGCTCGCACGCTAAAAACACCCGTTCGCTGAGTCCGCAAGGACTTAGCCTGATTCCAAGGAACAAACCTCCAGGAGCAAGGCACTGATCACAACAAGGCGGACTTGCCTCACACTATGTGGACAGTCCGCACAGTCCGCAACATCACCAAATGAACAGCCATAACCCTTTCAGCAATAGTCTGACACTAAAAGAGGCAGTCTGCATAGTGCAAGACCAAAGCCTCTATCTGCCACAAGTCCATGACCAAAGGCAGGGTTAGCAACAATCCGCCCGGTCATAGCGGACTTGGCGGATACAGCGGACACACTGGACTTGTCACAGAATGTGACCAAGTCCAGTAAAACACAAAAGGGCCTAATGCGAGCTTGGCGGACAAGGCTCAGTCTGCCAATCACCCAAAGTGAAAACGCCATCACTCCTCCAGAGTAAGGCAGTCCGCAAAGAAACCTCGCACGGCTGCCCAAACGTCCAACTGCCGGACTTTACAAACCAGTCTGCCACAACCACAACACCGCTGTCCTACCAGAGCTCGGCAAGGCCACAACCAAACTCTAAGGCTAGTCCGCAACAACGAACACCGCGGACACGTCAGTCTGCAAGCCTCCCGCGGACAGGACCCAATCCGCCGGGTAACGCTAGCTTGCAACACGGCCACTGAGCAAAGTACTTCCTACAGTACGCGAACCTTTATCCGCTCAGGCCGCTCCTTACTCAGCCAAGCCAGCAACACAGCCAACGCCCTATCCGCAGACAACAGTCCTCCCAGGCCGCTCCTTACTCAGCCAAGCCAGCCAAAACAGCCAACGCCCTATCCACAGACAACAGTCCGCCCAGGCCGCGAACTTAGTCCGCACAGGCCGCTCAGAAGAATAACCAGATCCTAGGCCTAACACCAGGCCGCATAACAGCAGCTGTCCGCCCAGTCCGCCTAGTCCGCCCAGTATGCGGACTCTGTCCGCTCAGGCCGCCCAGTCTGCCCATCAACCACTTCCATTTCACAACTTTCAACACTCCCCCTTGAAGTGAGAAGTGGTGATCAAGACCAGCAAGCTGCGTAACAGCTCAAAAGGCCCCTTCGATAGAGGCTTCGTGAAGATATCAGTAAGATTATTTTCACTCCGAACATGCCCGACCAGAAGAGATCCCTCCAACACCTTCTCCCTTATGAAGTGGTGATCGATCTCAATATGCTTGGTCCTAGCGTGACACACTAGATTGTTTACTAGCTTGAGAGCACTCTCATTGTCACCCCGGAGTAAAGTTGGCCCTCTCACTTCTTCATGCACATCCTCTACAAGTCTCCTCAACTAGATGGCTTCCCGAGCAGCCAAGGCCAAAGCCTTATACTCTGCCTCCGTAGTTGAGACGGACACCGAGTCCTGCTTCTTGCTACACCATGAGACGCTACCTGATCCGCAAGTGAACACATAACCTGAAGTTGACCTTCGATCATCCGAATCACCACCATAGTCAGCATCCGTGTACCCAAGCAAGGCAAAATTCGAGTCCCTTTTGTAGAGAAGTCCCATGTCAGAAGTTGTCTTTGCATACTTCAGAATGTTCTTTGCCGCCACTAGATGAGACTTCCTTGGTTCAGCCATAAACCGACTTACTCGGCCAACAGCGTAAGCAATGTTAGGTCTTGTAATCGTCAGGTAGATCAAGCTCCCAACAAGAGCTCTAAACACCAAGGGGTCAGGGAGAATCCTTCCCTCCTCTCGTCGAAGCTTCAGCCCATATTCCAGTGAAGTAGAGCAACTCTTTCCTTCGCCCATGCCGAACCGCTTTACAATGCGATCTGCATATCCTCTTTGGCAAATGAATATACCGCTCTTCTTCCTCTCCACTTCAAGACCAAGAAAGTGATGAAGCTCTCCCAAGTCTTTCATCTCGAAGCGTATAACAAGCTCAACCCTGAGCCTTGCTACTTCCTCCTCCGAATTCCCTGTGATGATCATATCATCCACATACAGCAGGACCAAGACTTGAAGCTCCCCCTTCTTCTTGACGAACAAGCTAGAATCTGAGTTGGAAGCAAGATAACCGCAGAATTGCAAATACTCTGCTATCTTCCCATACCAAGCTCTAGGAGCTTGCTTCAACCCATAGAGAGCCTTCCTGAGCTTGCAGACATAGTTCAGATGAACTTCAGAAATAAAACCAAGTGGCTGATCCATGAAGATGTCTTTGTCAATCTCTCCATAAAGAAAAGCATTCTTCACATCAAGATGCCACATCCTCCATCCCTTGCTAGCAGTCAAGGCGATCACCACTCTAACTGAAGTCATCTTTGCAACCGGACTGAACGTCTCCTCATAGTCTTCTTCATACTGCTGTGAGAATCCTCGAGCGACCAAGCGAGCTTTGTATCTATCAATGCTCCCATCAGCCTTCTTCTTCAACTTATACACCCACTTGCAAGTCACTGGAGTAATACCATCAACCTTGCGCACAAGATCTCAGGTTTCATTCTTCTTGAGAGCAGTGATCTTTTCCTTCATGGCATCTTCCCACTCCTTGACTCCAGTGGCCTCATTGAAGTTTGCAAGCTCTCGCTCATCTAGAGGATCAGCAAAGAAGCAGGAGACAAATCTCACTGTATTCCCATCACAGTAACGATCTGGTGGCTTAATAACCCTCTTCGATCTCCGAATGGTCTGCTCCTTGCTTACAACCTTCGTTGCTTCTTCAAGCTCAACTCCTACTTGGGGCAATCTTTGAGCAGTGCTCCCCCTACTTCTTGAGCCAGAAGGCTCAGCCTCAGAGTTTGAAGCAACAGGAGCCGCTGGTGATACAACAAGCTCCTCTTCCAGGCCTTCAGCAGCCACCATCGGTTCTTCATCAACCTTGCTTCCAGTTAGCTCAACCGCACCACCTCCATACAATGTCAGCTCGTCAAAGACAACATCTCTTGACACAACGAACTTCTTTGTCGCATGATCTATGCATTTCCATCCCTTCTTCCGCTCATCGTAGCCAACAAAGACAAGTTTCCTTGCCTTTGCATCCAGCTTAGTCCGTGAAGCATCCGGGACATGCACATAGCAAGTTGAACCGAACACCCAAAGGCGTCCCATACTAGGCTTTTCCTTCAACAACAACTTAATAGGAGTCTTCATGTTGATTGGGCTGAGCGGCATCCGGTTGATGACATAAGAAGCACAAGACATCCCATCCGCCCAATAGGACCTTGGGATGTCTTTCGCATGAAGCCAGTATTTGCAAGTCTCCGTCAGATGACAATTCTTCCACTCCGCTACTCCATTTTGTTGTGGAGTGTGAGCACAAGTGAGCTCTCGTTGGATTTCATGCTTCCTGTAGAAGTTAGAAAACTCGGAGGAGATAAACTCACCACCGTTGTCTGTTCTAAGCTTCTTGATCCGCAAGTCAAGCCGTCCCTCCACTAGCTCCTTGAACTCCACAAACAACCGGAAGGCTTCATACTTCTCCTTCAGGAAATAAACCCAAGTATATCTTGAGTAGTCATCAATCAGGACAAGCATGTATCTGCTTCCACTGAGGCTGGCAGTGACAATTAGTCCCATCAAGTCGCCATGAATACACTCCAATGGTTCCTTGTTCCTTGTTTGTGATTTATCAAACGGAAGGCGATGTGCCTTACTGTATTGACACCCCGCGCAAACATGCTCGTCACCAAAGGAGGACAATTGAGGCAAACCTCTCACCAAACCTCTACTAGCCATCGCCTTCAGCTTGTCCATTCCTATATGCCCCGGCCTCTCATGCCAGATAGCAGCGCTATCGTTGGATCTCATACGATCAACATAAGAATTAGTTGAAAGAAAAAACAAGTTCTTAACTCTCCTTCCTATATGAGCAACATCAGCTTTAGCCGCTGATACATTGCGAAGAAACCTCACGTCTGTTAGCCCAAACAAAACATGATAACCAACATCTACTGCATTGGTCACAGAGAAGAGGTTCTTCTTCATGTCCGGTACGTGATACACACTCCTTAATGTGAGTTGCCCCTGATCACTACCCAAAGACACAAGCCCCTCTTTCTCTACTGCATAAACAGTGTTATCAGCAGTTATGATAGCTTCGTTACCTAAGTATGCTTGCAAGGAGGAGAACTTCGACTTGTCTCCGGTGAGGTGATGACCACACCCGGAGTCCACGATCCATTCATCGTTGAAGTCCTCAGCAGACAAGGCACGGACACAAGTGTCTGTCATGAAGGCTACAGCCCATTCTGCTTCCTCACTCTTAGAGCAAGCTTCCTCCTTGCCTGTAGCATGCCCAGGCTGCAGCTTGACCTTGTAGTCCCGCTTGAAGTGCCCTCGCTGATGACACCTGTAGCACTTCAAGTTCTTCCAGTCTTTCTTCGGAGCAGCACTCCTCTCTGGCTGATAAGAAGTTGAAGGCTCATTCTCAGCAGCGTCCTGCTTCTTCTTCTTCCCTTCCCATCTCTTCTTCTTCTTGCTTGTGAACAACGCTTTACTACCACCTTCAGAGACAGTCACTCCTTCCATCTGCCTTGCCAAACTTTCCTACGAAGCAAACAGGTTCTCAAGCTCCAGCAAGGATGGTTGAGTAGCCCACCCTTGAACAGATGTAACAAAGTCAACATATTCCTTCCGCAAGTCGCGGATAATGTTCCTTTTCAACTTAGCCTCCGAGATAGGCTCATCAGGGTCAAGCGCTGATATCTCTACGCATAAGATTTTCATCTTCAAGAAGAACTTTGAGATAGTAAGGTCTCCTTGAGTTGTTCTGGCCAACTCATTCTCCATAAACTGAAGTCTGGCCACATTCTTCCTATTGGACAACTCATCAATAGTTGTCCAAATATCAGCAGCAGACTCACATCCTATGATGTGATCAAACAGTTCTGGTGAAACAGCTCTCTTGAGAACAAACTCCGCTTTTGCATTTGTTTTTCTCCATAGCCTCACCTGCTCAGCAGTACCAAACGCAGCAGTAACTTCTTGTCTATCGTCACCACCGACGACCTCCCACAGCTCCTCGCCAAGAAGAAAACTCTTCATACACGACTTCCACTTCTTGAAGTTAGTCGTGCTCAAGAGTTCAATACCAAGACCCCTTGCATAACTTCCTTCCATTGCAACAACTGCTTGGTTAAGCCTTCAGAAGCACAGAGCACCAACACAGGTTGATCACTACTCAAGCACAGAGCAACAACACTGGTTGAACACCGCTCAAGCAACTGAACCTCCCTCTGATACCATGTTAAATTTTCTCAAAGTGGTCAGCAAGATAGCCCAAAGCCAAATTAATATTCTCGGCACTACCCCGTTCACACTTTGATCTAGCGGAAACCCAAGGAGCAAGCTCAACACACCAATCACATGGAAGAACAAGCAGATCTAATATTCATTTACTATTCTTTACAAGGCAAGGTATACATAGCAAGACATGATTTCGCTAGTACACAAGCTATAACAGAAAGCACAAAAACAAGCCGGGCGGATAACACTGGAAACCGCCGAGACCGCCGAAGTTGTCAAGTCCGTTGAAGCCGCCCGAGCTGAAGCTGCAACACGACGAATAAACACGGAGTCCGCCGAGGCTGCGAGGCCGCGCGGACACACCGTTATTCGCCTACTGCTGATGAACTGATGAACAGACCGCCTACCCGCCTGAGACTGGCGGACAGGTTATTGGAACTTGCAAAGTTGAAGCAGAGAACTGACAAGCCGCAGAGCGACCTACTGAAACCGCAGAGACCGCACACTTTCAAGTACTTGACCGAAGTCAAAACCAAACTCCTGGCTCCTTGAAGCTGGTCGCGCGACCTGCACACAGCAAATAGTTAACTCTGAATCAATCCGCGCGGACAGAAAACTGAGACCGCAGCACTTTGACAAGCTCCCACTTACTGTTCACTCAATTACGGTAGACGTGCCGGGGGGGTCCTATTTATAGGCGAGGTGAGGAGTGTGGTCACCGCCCTAGTGGATAGAGACACTGCCCCAACTCGCGCGCTAAAAACACCAATCCGCTGAGTCCGCAAAGACTTAGCCGGATTCCAAGGAACAAACCTCCAGGAGCAAGGCACTGATCACAACAAGGCGGACTTGCCTCACACTATGTGGACAGTCCGCACAGTCCGCACAGTCCGCACAGTCCGCAATATCACCAAATGAACAGCCACAACCCTTTCAGCAACAGTCTGCACATTAAAAGAGGCAGTACGCATCGTGCAAGACCAAAGCCTCTACCTGCCACAAGTCCACGACCAAAGGCAGGGTTAGCAACAGTCCGTCCGGTCACAACGGAATTGGCGGATACAGCGGACACACTGGACTTGTCACAGAATGTGACCAAGTCCAGTAAAACACAAAAGGGCCTAATGCGAGCTTGGCAGATAAGGCTCAGTCTGCCAATCACCCAAAGCGAAAACGCCATCACTCCTCCAGAGTAAGGCAGTCCGCAAAGAAACCTCGCACGGCTGCCCAAACGGCCAACTGCCGGACTCTACACACCAGTCCGCCACAGCCACAACACCGCTGTCCTACCAGAGCTCGGCAAGGCCACAACCAAACTCTATGGCTAGTCCGCAACAACGAACACCGCGGACACGTCAGTCCGCAAGCCTCCCGCGGACAGGACCCAATCCGCCGGGTAACGCTAGCTTGCAACACGATCACTGAGCAAAGTACTGCCTACAGTCCGCGAACCTTTATCCGCTCAGGCCGCTCCTTACTCAGCCAAGCCAGCAACACAGCCAACGCACTATCCGCAGACAACAGTCCGCCCAGGCCGCTCCTTACTCAGCCAAGCCAGCCAAAACAGCCAACGCCCTATCCGCAGACAACAGTCCGCCCAGGCCGCGGACTTAGTCCGCACAGGCCGCTCGGAAGAATAGCCAGATCCTAGGCCTAACACCAGGCCGCATAACAGCAGTTGTCCGCCCAGTCCGCCTAGTCCGCCCAGTCTGCGGACTCTGTCCGCTCAGGCCGCCCGGTCTGCCTATCAACCACTTCCACTTCACAACTTTCAACATTGGAGACAAATTTGCCTGAAATTGTAATGCTCTAGAAATTTCTAGCTGGGTGCTTTATTGAACAATTTCCTTTCAACAACGTCCTTCTGCAGCGGCGTGTAAGCGCAACTGTTCTGATGAATGATTGCTCTTGCAAGAAATATAGATTTTGATTTCTGATTAAATAATTAAGATCAGTTATCTGTTCGACAGACCTCGACCGATACATCAAATTGTGTGTGTATCATTTGTAAAAAGGACTCCAATAGGTGAGGAACTTCATCCTTAGAACGCATCAAATATGTCCAGGTGTTCCTGGAGTAGTCATCAACTATGGTCAAAAAAATATTTAAAACCATTGAGTAGATATTCTATACGAACCCCATATGTCACAATGAATAAGATCAAAGACTTGATTAGAAAAAGTACTGCTCATATGGAAAGGAAATTTTGATTGTTTAGCTAGCGGGCAAATAGAACAATTATAATGTTTGACAATTTGTAAATCAGGAATATAAGTAGTGTGATGATTCAGATGTGTCAAAAACGATGGTGCCGTAGTATCGATCTGTCCATGCTTGTAGTATTGACCTCTGCATCTTTATTGACTGACTGTTGGTTGGGTTGAGATAGGAAATACATACCACCCAGCTGCTTTCCAAGCTCATCAGATCTCTTCTTCAAATGGTCATGTATGGTGCAGATATTAGACCCAAAGGTAATGGAAATATTGAGATTTGAACTAAGTTTGCTAATGGAAATCATATTGTGCTTGAATGTGGGAACAAACGAGACACCTTTCAATGCTATTCCACTTGTTAGGGAAATTGTTCCTGTGTGAGTGATATATGCGGAAGATCCATCTGGTAGATGAAATGGAGATGGGTGAGGTAAGAGTTTTGGATGTTGAAGGAGATGGAATATATGCGTGATGTGGTCAGTAGCTCCACTGTCTAGAATCCAATCATCGTTCTTATGTGATAGAGAAAAACAATGAATGATACCTGCCAGATGCTGAACAGAGTCAGTAGAGGTGTGATGTTGTTGTTTCATAATATCAAGGATGGTTTTGATTTCATCTGGGGTGAACGGAAAACTGGCCTGGGAGGAATTGCTTGATTCAGCATTTAGAGTATTCATCCATAAGGTAGTTCCCATTTTTGCTCCAGAAAATTCTTGTTTCCCAAACTTTACCATGTTTCCTTCAAATCTAGTGGTACCCTTTTGTTGATATTTCTTGACTTTTCTTTTGTAGTTTGTGGGATAACCATGAAGTTTTTAGCTTTTTGCCTGAATATGGCCCAACATCTGACAATAATCACACCATAAACTGTGTTTGTTGTTGGTATTCCTCATGAAATCGGAAGGATTGTTGTTATGCGGTGCCCAATTTGTTTTGTTATTCTGATTACTTCCAGTATAATATGTTGATGCTGTTTCATTTAAAAGTGTGCCATGGGAAAGACCCATTTGCCTTTCTTCTTGTTGGATCATGCAATATGCTTCTTCTATGGAAGGAAGAGACCTCATTAAGAGTATTTGGCCCCGAATATGTTTAAAAGTATCATTCAATTCCATTAAAAATTGCATAATTTTGTGTTCTTCAATTTGTCCCTCCCAGGCACGTAAAACATCACAATTCACATCAGATTTACAAGTTGACATAATGGTGATTGCATTAAGTTCATCCTATAGTTGCTTAAGTTTGGTGTTGAAACTGAGACTCGGTTTCTGTGGAGTTCGGACTCTGGGAAGAAGAGACCGCACACTTACTTCTCCCAGTAAGCCCTTTTGACCGATGACTTAGGATTGGAAACTGACCCAAGGTTGCATCACGGAGGTCCCACCACACACCCGAAAGATCTTAGAGTGTTTCCCCTCCTTAGTCAGTGCTGAGCTAAGGGCACCTCCGAAAGCGCTATAAGACTAGAGAATCAGAAAGCTTGAAAGCGTCCCTTCAGAGGTACCCCCTTGGATCTATTTATAGATTTTTAAGCTTGGCCTGCAAATAGCGCAAAGTGGGGTCTGCCAATAGCGAAACTCCGATGTTTTGTGAGGGTACTGGCTGTCCAAATCACATTAAACATTGGATATCTGCACCCCACTCATGGGGAGAATGCGAGCCAGCTTGCCGGTCTCTGGGACGGGTGTGACCCGGCTCCCACAGCTCGTCTGCTTCTTAGGCAAGTGCGGGCCGGCTGCCCGTGGCTCGCCCACCTACAGAGCCGAGATGGGTCGGCCCCCAGATCGCTCGCCCAACTGGAGGATGCCGGCTGGCTCGCCCTCCTGCCTGGAGGATGCGGACTGGCTGCACCCTGGGCTCTCCCTCCTACCTAATTGATGCAGGTCGACTGCCCCGACTCGCTCGCCTGCCTGGCGGATGCTGGCCGTACTATATTAAGGGCCCCTCTTCTATCTTGTTGGACCCAGTCGGAGAACACTGGATTATACACAATCCCAGCTCCTTTTAAGCTTTTGAAAAGCTCGCAAAGAATCATCCAACCGCACGTGTTTGGTGAGTGCTTGTTGAGCTGGAGGGAAACTTTTGTTGGGTCTCACCTCCGCACTCTATATATATCGCTGATCTTGAAGGAATTCACCGACTTTTCCTCTTCTCTTTTCTTTTGCGGGTTACTATAACTGAGTGATGCTCATATCAGAAGAGATGCGAGCTCTCCTAGCGGCTGCGAGGGAGGGCACGAGATCGCAGGTTATTAATGTCGCCTCTTGGCTGGCTCGGGGGTTGTACATCCTTACCTTTAGGCCTAAAAAGGCCATGATGATCAGGCGGTCTCCTCATAATGGCACCCCTCATAACCTAGTGGCCGATATGGAAGTTCCCCATCAGGTATGAGGGCCGATTATTTGATTTTGTCACTCTGATTCTGACATCTTCTCACCCGTACGAGGCGACTCGCGAGGAAGTAGATGGGCGAATGGAGCCGAGATGCTCTTCCCCGTGTCTTTCGGAGCGGGCCGCCAGCCCCTCGGCAATGGGATCTGCCCTTCTCGCGGTCCCGACCATTCCTCTTACGACTACTGGTGAGTTCCCAACTCCTTTTCCACTTTCTCATTTGATCTCACCATATGTAACACCCCCTATCTGTCACATAGCATATAACATTAGGTCCGGTCGGGGCCCGACGCCATATACCACAGACAGACCGGGTGGTTACTCAATGGAAACCATCCAACCAATCATAACGTCCTACACAGAGCATTCTAGCAGAAGCAGTTTTATAAGTTGCAATTAAAAGAACCCAGCACCAAGCATGAATGTCCACTAAAACACCAAATAGGAATGTAGCACATACACAAGTACTGGCCTTAAGGCCTTACAAATGGTTTATTCTTAATACATGTTTTCCATACCATGGCACGCAGGTCGGTCATACATGAACAAAAGCAAGTAAACAATTCAATTAGGCCTTCAAGGGCCGTCTTCGCAATTTGGGCTTTAGACCGCTATTGACCGCTTAGTCCAGCAGCACCTGCAAGCAACAAACCACCACACGATGGCAAACAAAAGCAACGGTCAGCAATGCTGACCAAATTATAACGATCCCGCCCCCAATTCGGGGCGGCGATGCTCCTTCCCTGCACTTTTTAACAAAACCAAACAGTATATAAATATACATTGCATCACAGGCGTTGGCTCGCACGGCCACACACCCCGTGCACTCAGGGCACATTCTCGGTGAACACGGTCAAAGCCCGCCGACTCACCACCGTCCCCAGGACGGCCCAACAATGAGCAATTTGTCTTCCCGGCATGGGTCACGGTAATTTAAACCATAAACCGCCGAAGACCCTCATCTATGCCAACGGCTCTAATCCGAACAACATAGAACGGGTACGGTTCCATCTAACCCGTGCTCACATCGCAGCGTTAATTTAAAACATATGCGCAGGTCAATCTTCTCCCGAGTCCCGTTTCCATCACAAAATCACATAACCCGGTTATGTTCAAGTTGGCTCCCAAGCCACCAAATTGGCAAGATTACGCATCCGCCCAGTTTTCCGGGTGCACCTTAGGGTTAATCCCCAAGGCTCCTTGTTGCAATCTACCACGTAGAAAACCCGAAAAACAAACAATCGCACGGAGTCTTCTCCGGCATTTATGCAATGCAACATCACCGATCCAGACCAACATGTCCGGATAGGCTTCACACATCATGTCTATGTCCGTTCTCATTTACGGACTCTACACAACGGGGAATTTACATATCTACCCGAAGGAACGCCTCCAACTCACCGCAAGCTCGTGAGAGCGGGATTCCTATGCAAAGAAGTAGAGCTTCACATGCTCAAGTAGAGAATCGTTACCCTAGCATTCTTCCTTGGCGCCATGGAAATGTAAGCGGATGAAAAACACCGCACTCTCTTTGCCTCCGTAGATCCGAAGTCGGTTCGCGATTTGGAGCTCTGAAGCTCCTCCAAAGACCGGATCTAAGCTTCTTCTTCCTTCTTTGCTCTCCTCTCTTTCTATACTTTAGAAAGAGAACCTCTCAAGTGAAATGAGGGTTTCAAGGGTCCAATCTCGTGCATATCCAAGCACTAACAGCCCCCAGCCGTCGGATCCCGAATTAAAGAAACGAACGGCCACGATCCAGATCAAAAATGCTGAATCTGGGCCGAACACGGCCTGTGACACGCCCGTGTCCAGGGTCGTGTCCCTCATTCGCCATCAAAATCGACTCGTCTCGAAAAACACACGGGCATCCGACACGCCCGTGTTCGACCCGACACACCCGTGTTCCAACTGACACGGCCGTGTGGTTGGCCGTGTTCCCCCATCGACACAGCCCTGAAAACAACCCGAGACTCACACGGGTCTTGGACACGCCCGTGTCCAATGTGACATGCCCGTGTCAAACCCAAACACGCCTGGGCTCTAGGCCGTGTTCACTGTCTCGACACTTCGTCGAGCGAAGTTCGTCGACCACACGACACGGCCTTGGACACGCCCGTGACCTAGGTCATGTACCTTGTCTCGACACATCGTCGAGCGAAAATGTCGACTCCCGGGCCGATCGTCGACACGGGCTCGACACGCCCTGAGACACACCCGTGTCTCAGGCCGTGTTCGCTGCTCGACAATCGTCGACTCCAAATTTCGTCGACATCGCGGCCAAATCGTCGACTTGAGCCTGACACGCCCTGGGACACGCCCGTGTCCCAGGCCGTGTGCCCCCTACCAAATACTAGATTTTGCCAAAAATGCCTCCCATCGCTCTTTTGAGTTTCGGGGCGTTACAACTCTACCCCTCTTAAAAGAATTTCGTCCACGAAATTACATAAATAAAGATAAGTACAAAACCAAAATTTGTACCTGAGCGGAACAGCTCCGGATACTCGTCAAGCATAGTTTGCTCTCGCTCTCAAGAGAGCTCCTCACAACCGCAATTGTCCCATCGGACCTTGACCATCCTGATCTCTTTATTGCGTAGCCGCTTGAATTCCGAGTCTTCAATCCGCACGGGCTTGACCTTTGTCGTCAACCCACTATTCACCGACACTTGATCAACCGCGATCACTTGCGAAGGCTCTTGCACCGCCTTCCGTAACACCGATATATGGAATACATCATGTAGACCACTAAGCTCCACAGATAGCTTCAAACGATAGGCTGCTTCGCCAACCCGCTCCAGAACCTCAAACGGCTCAAGGTACCTCGGGCTTAGCTTTTTCAATCGCCACACCCGCGAGACACCCTTGAACGGCTTGATCTTTAAGTACACCCAGTCGCCCATAGCGAACTCCACGTTCCTGTGCTTAGCATTATAGTACTTCGCCTGACGATCCTGAGCGATTAGCAACCTTTCCCGAATGGTACGAACCAAGGACGTGGCATCTTCCACCTCTTGGCGCTTGTACAACTTTGACTCACCCGTTTCTAACCAAGACAACGACATGCGACATTTTCTACCATATAGGGCCTCGAAGGGCGCCATTTGAATACTCGTCTGGTAGCTATTATTGTAAGCAAACTCCACCAAATAAAGATGGTCTACCCATTGCTTACCAAAGCCCAAGACACACATGCGGAGCATGTCTTCCATAGTTCTATTGACCCTCTCGGTCTGCCTATCTATTTGCGAATGGAAGGCTGTGCTGAATTTTAACTTTGTTCCCAACATTTGCTGCACTAGCCTCCAATCATTGGACATGAACTACCTATCTCGGTCACTCACAATGCTGCGGGGCACACCGTAAAGCCGTACTATATTATCCACATATAACTTTGCCAACTTTTCCACCGGATCATCCTTCCTATGCGGAATGAAATACGACACCTTCATTAGCCGATCTACCACCACCCAGATGGCGTCGTTCCCTTTTTGCGACCTTGACAAACTATGCACAAATTCCATAGAGATGTCGTCGAATTTCCACTCCGGAATAGGCAAGGACTTCAGAAATCCTCCCGGCTTTTGGCACTCCTCATTCATCAAGGAGCAAGTTTGGCACTTCGCCACAAATATTGTCACATCCTTCTTCAAACCCGACCACCAAAACAGTTTCTTTACATCGCGGTACATCTTCGTGCTCCCCGGGTGAATCGAGTACTTGGTATGATGTGCCTCGTACAACAATTCCACCCGTAATTTGCCCACACTTGGGACGCACAGACGACCGTCTTTCCAAAGCAATCCGTCCTCCACAGCGAATTGGGAATTTGACCCATCCAGAGCCTTTACCATGAACTGCTTCATATGGTCATCCAACTCCAAAGCCTGCCGAATCTAATCAGCCAGGTCATATTGGACTTCAGTCTAATTCAGTATTGCTTCAGAACTTGATTGCTTATCTACACAAACAATCTCCAACGCCTCCAACTCCCGAACCAACCGCT
Source organism: Platanthera guangdongensis (assembly GCA_039583875.1). Taxonomy (NCBI): domain Eukaryota; kingdom Viridiplantae; phylum Streptophyta; class Magnoliopsida; order Asparagales; family Orchidaceae; genus Platanthera; species Platanthera guangdongensis. Next base: position 106,743,335 of record CM077154.1, on the reverse strand, counting down.
CGTCATGGATCGACAGCCAATTGGCTTGAGCTGGGGCCCGGCGACTCAATGCGTCCGCTACCGCATTACCTTTACCAGGCACGTAGTGGATCTTGAATGTATAGTCCCCTAGGAACTCCATCCATCTACGCTGTCGCATATTCAGATATTTCTGATCAATCAAATACTTCATGCTCTTGTGATCAGTGTAGATATCAATCTTCACACCGTACAAATAATGCCTCCACAGCTTCAAGGCAAAAATCACGGCCGCTAACTCCAAGTTATGGACCGGATAATTCCTCTCGTGCACTTTCAGCTGTCTCGAGCCATAAGCTATCACACTTCCATGTTGCAGTAGCACGCAACCCAAACTGCTGCCCGAAGCATCGCTATAAATCTCATAACCTTCGGTCCCACTCGGCGAACTCAGCACAGGCGTTGTAGTCAACCGACATTTCAACTTCTCAAAAGCTCGCGCGCACTCCGGAGTCCAAACGAACTTCTGCTCCTTCCTCGTCAAAGTAGTGAGAGGTAACGTTATCTGCGAGAAGTTCTCTACGAAGCGCCTATAATAGCCGGCAAGCCCTAGAAAGCTCCGAACTTCCGCTACCGTAGAAAGCTCAGGACACTCCTGTATCGCAACAATCTTCATCGGATCCACAGCAATACCTTCTCCACTCACTATATGACCGAGGAACGCCACTGAGGACAACCAAAACTCGCACTTCGAGAACTTGGCGTACAATTGATTTCTCCTTAGCGTCTCCAAAACCAATTGAAGATGCTTGAAGTGATCTTCCTCACTCTGCGAGTACACCAAAATATCGTCGATGAAGACGATCACAAAATGGTCCAAGTACTCCCTGAAGGTCCTGTTCATCAAATCCATGAACACTAACGGCGCATTAGTCAGCCCAAACGGCATGACCGTAAACTCGTAATGCCCGTATCTCGTACTGACCGCTGTCTTCGGGATATCACTCTCCCTTATTCGCAACTGATAGTACCTGGATTTGAGATCCAACTTTGAGTTCACCGTCGACCCGACCAACTGATCAAAAAGATCATCGATCCGGGGGATCGGGTACTTGTTCTTTTCCGTCAACTTGTTGAGCTCCCAATAATCAATACATAGCCTCAAGATTCTATCCTTCTTCTTAACAAAGAGGACTGGCGCGCTCCAAGGCGAAGAACTTGGACGCACATACCCTTGCTCCAACAACTCTTGCAGTTGCACCTTCAGCTCCGACATTTCCTTAGGCGCTAGCCGATATGGAGAGCGTGACACAAGCTTTACACCTGGTACGAGATCTATCGTAAAATCTATCTCCCACTACGGCGGGGCTCCAGGAAGATCTGCGGGGAACACATCAGGGCACTCAGCTACCACCGATATACTATCCAACGTAGGCTTTGGCTTTGCAACCTCCACGAGTGTAAAGAACAGCTCTACACCAGCACGAACCGCCTTCACCACCTAAAGAGCAGACATCAACGTCTTGCTCGACCCTTTTAAGCCCGTAAAAGTCATCCCACGAATTGCTCCCAGCTTGACTTCCTTGCGACCGCAATCAATATAGGCTTGCTGCTCTGAGAGCCAGTCCATGCCAAATATAGCGTCGAACTCCAACAACGGATGTAACGATGCTTGCAGATCGAACTCCTGATTCCCAATACGAATCTTAACACCGCAGACTTTATCCGCGCGCATGGAACACTCATTGGGCAACAACACATCCAACTTGTCCTTCACCATCTAAGAAGGTACTCCGATGCGTGATATAAATCCTTCGGACAAGAAGGAGTGTGAAGCTCCTGTATCGAAGAGTGCTCTTGCCGGATTTTCACAAATCAAAACAAAGCCTAAATAAGCAATGGTAAGGTAATATGTGCATAGAAAATATTTTAAGAAATTAACTTGCTATAAATTTAAATTTTACCTGTCACCACATCCGCCTGTTTAATGGCCTCCTGTTGGCCAAGATTATACACCCTCAGTTGGGCCGGAGCATAATGGGACGCGGTTGACTCCACCGTCTTGCCCTTCTCTTCATAAGTCGCTCCTGGATTCCTTTCGGACTTGGGACATCCGCTCCAACAGTCACGGGCAAAGTGCCTCGGCTTCCCGCAAGTAAAGCATGCACCCGGGGTCCGACCCGTAGTCGCCCCAGACACACCAGAAGGAGCTGGACCCGAATTCCTAGCATTTTTAAAGAATTTTTGATAGCCGGACTTTGAAGTAGTCGACACTTTGAACCCAGACTTCTTATCACCAATGCTCTTCTTCGCTTGAACATTTTTCATGTCCTTCTCCAAGGACCGGGCCATGTTGACCAAGGTTAAGAAAACATGCGTCATCGGCCCCGAGAGTAGTAACCTCAACTCATCTCTCAACCCTTCGTAGAATCGATTCTTCTTGCGCTCCTCATCCGTAATGGTGGAGCTAGCATATCGACTCAATCGAGTAAACTCATGGAGATATTCATCCACGCTACTGTCTCCTTGAACCAACTTCAGGAACTCATTCTCCAACGCTATCCTCTGCGCCGAAGGGAGGTATCTAGCCAAGAACAATCTCGAGAACTCCTCCATCGAGACATCTATAAGTTGCCTACCTCTAAAAAGGTGCAGCTCCAAACCTTCCCACCACAATCTCGCTTCACCGTCCAGAAGGAACGTAACAATGGTGGTCATTTGCCACTCCTCCGTCTCCGTTACTGTCAAGACTCTCTTCACCCTGGAGAGCCAGTCTTCAGCTTGATATGGGGTTCCCAACCCCGAGAATACCGGAGGATTAAAGCTCATGACATGTTTGAGCTGTCTCTCGGTTGCCCTCCTTTGCACCAACGGCTCCACTACTACTTGCTCCACCGCAGGAGCGGGCTGCTGCATTTGCCTTGCAGGCTACGCATTGATCATGGTAAGCACTGCTTCGTCCACCAAACCTATGGTCTCAGTCGATGGAGGTGTTGCAGGAGCTTCATTAGGTGCACTGCTAGCCTCAGAAACTCGATGTTCTGACGGCCCAGCACCACTTATGGTCACATATAGTGGTACAAAACACAGTTAAGCGACCAAATAAAATTGCAAACAGCAATTATATGAACACACAGGTTCACCAAACACGTGTATTTTCATTCCTAAGTGGACATTCATGGGTTCTTTTACTGTTATAACGATGACGCACACCCATGTGCTCACCACCCCTTAAAACAATTTCGACCACGAATTCATCTTAAGCCCGACCAAAACCAGTAGTCTAATACCAAATTGTAACACCCCATATCCGTCACATAGCATATAGCAGTAGGTCCGGCCGGGGCCCGACGCCATATACCACAAACAGACCGGGTGGTTACTCAATGGAAACCATCCAACCAATCATAACCTCCTACACAGAGCATTCTAGCGGAAGCAGTTTTATAAGTTGCAATTAAAAGAACACAGCACCAAGCATGAATATCCACTAAAACACCAAATAGGAATGTAGCACATACACAAGTACTGGCCTCAAGGCCTTACAAATGGTTTACTCTTAATACATGTTTTCCATACCACGGCACGCAGGCCGGTCATACATGAACAAAAGCATGTAAACACTTCAATTAGGCCTTCAAGGGCCGGCTTCGCAATTTGGGCTTTAGCTCGCTATTGACCCCTTGGTCTAGCAGCACCTGCAAGCAACAAACCACCGCACGATGGCAAACAAAAGCAATGGTCAGCAATGTTGACCAAATTATAACGATCTCACCCCCAATTCGGGGCGGCGATGCTCCTTCCCTGCACTTTTTAGAAAAACCAAGCAGTATATAAATATACATTGCATCACAGGCGTTGGCTCGCATGGCCACACACCCCGTGCACTCAGGGCACATTCTCGGTGAACCCGGTCAAAGCCCGCCGACTCACCACCGTCCCCAGGATGGCCCAACAATGAGCAATTTGTCTTCCCGGCGGTAATTTAAACTATAGACCGTCGAAGACCCTCATCTATTCCAACGGCTCTAATCCGAACGACATAGAACGAGTACGGTTCCATCTAACCCGTGCTCACATCGCAACGTTAATTTAAAACATATGCGCAGGTCAAACTTCTCCCGAGTCCCATTTCCATCACAAAATCACATAACCCGGTTATGTTCAAGTTGGCTCCCGGACCACCAAGTTGGCAAGATCACGCATCCGCCCAGTTTTCCGGGTGCACCATAGGGTTAATCCCCAAGGCTCCCTGTTGCAATCTACCACGTAGAAAACCCAAAAAACAAACAATCGCACGGAGTCTTCTCCGGCATTTATGCAATGCAACATCACCGATCCAGACCAACATGTCCGGATAGGCTTCTGTAACAACCCCATCCGTTCATATGATATATTCTAGAAGGTCCGGCCGGGGCCCCACAGGATATACCACAAAATAGTCGGTGAAGGTACAGGATGATACCAGAGTAGCGCAATCGCACCTATCACAAGCATTCTAGCGGAAGCCTACCTACTTGAACTCCTCATGAATGTCCAAACATAAAACTCCACATTTTATACATATAGGAATGTCTTACAACATGTCACAAGTGTTGGCCTTAAGGCCTTACAGGGCTTTCAAACAGTGGCCTAACAAAATGGCGCGCAGGCCGGCCACGAAAAGAAAACACACAAAGAACAGCCTTCGAGGGCTAGCAGCAGCAGCAGCACCAGCAGGAGCATCAACCTCTATGCGACCCGCTCGGCTCTCCAGCACCTGTGCAAGGACAATCCACCCAACGGTGGCAAACAAAAGCAACGGTCAGCGTTCAGCTGACCAAATTATAACGACCCTACCCCTCCTCTCGGGGCAGCGGTATCTTCCCTGCAGGCATATCAGATCACAAGTATGGCAAGCTATATCATCAAAGGTGCTTTCACGCACACAAGCCATCACAACCGTTCGCCGCCCGGCCCAACGGTCCGTGCACTCAGGGCACATTCTTGGTGTTCTGGCAACCTCTTGCCCACCACCGTATCAGGGTTAACACCCAACGGTAACGCTCTTGAGCATTTACTCCATGGCGTGCAGCCGGAGTTAGTCCTCGGACACCGGGATGGCCCGTAGCCCCCCTTTGTGTCATGGCGCGCAGGCCGAAGACTCTTGCTATGCGCTCCAACAGACCGCACTTTTTGGTCTCACGTCAGACGGACATAGCGCAGGTCGGATCCTCCACCCCCCCCGTTGCTCAAATCGCCTTGCCCTTTCCGCGTGCAGCGTACTCATGGCTATATCAAAGGCGCGGGTCGGTCTCACCAATCCTGTTCCTGGCATTCAAGCCTGGGCATAAGCCTTACACCCATTTTCTCACAACAACAGCGGGTCTTTCCTGGGCACACCAGTACTTCCTGTTACTCTCTTCACAGGTGGACACCGCACAAGCACAAATGTCAGGGGTCTTTCCTGGGCACACCAGTACTTCCTGTGACTCGCTCCACAGGAGGACACCCTATGACATCAAGCATCACAAAAAGGGCTTTTCCTGGTCTCACCAGGACTACCTGTGCCTCATTCACAGGTTGGACCCAAAACCATCACAAGGCTATTTTCCTGGGCTACCACCCCAGTACTTCCTGCTACTCCTTTTCGCAGGCATAACCCGTAGACTCCGTACACTACACGTTTATCACGGAGTCTTCTCCGGTTCGTATGCAACATCACCAATCTAGACCAACCTGTCCAGATGGGCTTCACACAGCATGCCTATTCCGTACTCCATTTCCGGATCTATATGCTAACAAGGGGGATTTCACACATCCACCTAAAGAGTCCCAAAACCAGCCACCTCTTGGTGGGGGAACTCACAAAGATATGCTAAAAGGAAGCCTTCACATGGCTAGGAAGAAAGGTCGTTACCCTTGACGATCGCTTCGGTGCCATGGCTTGAAAGCTTGCTTGCAAGATTCGCAAGAGCGTTTCCTCCGCAACGCTGGCTTCGGATCTCTCGCCGGTAAACCGCAGCACCACCAACAGCAGCCCCCTTCCCTTCTTCCTCCTCTTTTCTCTCTCTCTTTCTCTCTCTTGAAGAAAGATGAAGGCCAAAGAAAATGAGAAATCATTCTCTGAGTTCGGCCCTTAAGGAAAAGGAAGAAGATCTTTCAGCCCTTGGATCCAGACTGAAGAAATGGACGGCCACGATTCTGCCAAAAACACACAATTTGACCCGACACGGCCTCGAACACGGCCGTGTGCCTGGCCGTGTGCCTCAAGCGGTGGTCAACCGACTTATCCAAACCAGTGACACGCCCACGAGACACGCCCGTGTCATGGTCCGTGTCACCAACACGCCTTCAGACACGCCCGTGTCTGTGGCCGTGTGCCTGGGTGAAAAAATCCCAAATCAACCCGAGACTTCACACGGCCTGTGACACGCCCGTGTCCCAGGCCGTGTGCCCAGACACGGCACAAAGACACGCCCTGTCGAAAATCCTTCGGCGGGCTGAGCTCGTCGCCTGATTTGACACGCCCTGTGACACGCCCGTGTCACAGGCCGTGTTCCACACTCGACACTCACTTCTCGACACTCGACGATCGTCGAGCAAAAATCGTCGAGAATGCGACACGGCCTTGGACACGCCCGTGTCCTGGGCCGTGTGCCTCCTCTCGACGGATCGTCGAGACCAGAAATCGTCGAGACAAAGCCCAATCGTCGACACAACTCGACACGCCCTGCGACACGCCCGTGTCGCAGGCCGTGTCACCTGACACGCCCTGGGACATGCCCGTGTCCCAGGCCGTGTCACCCAAATTTTTCCTGTTTCTGAACTTTGGGCTGTTACAATCCTCCCCTCCTACAAGAATTTCGTCCTCGAAATTTAGAGACAGGAAAGCAACAGAAACCAGCAAGAAAAGGGTTACAACATATAAAATTTAATGTTACAACTTTTTCGCTCCAATTTACACAAACAGCTCAGGGAACTCTTCTCGCATGGTCTGCTCACGCTCCCATGTCAGTTCTTCACGGCCGCAGTTGTCCCACCGGACTTTCACCATACCGACCGTCTTGTTCCGCAACTGTTTCTCGGCTCGATCTTCGATCCGAATGGGTCTAACTCTCGTTGTTAGCCCATACTCCACCGGCACACGATCATCCGCGATCACTTGAGCTGGATCTTTCACGGCTTTCCGCAGCACCGAGATGTGAAAGACATCATGTAACCCACCCAAGTCCGCCGACAGAGCGAGCCGATAAGCTGCTTCGCCAATTCGCTCAACCACTTCAAAGGGACCCAAATACCTTGGACTCAACTTTTTCAATCGTCGCATCCTGGAGACACCTTTGAATGGCTTGATCTTCAAGTAGACCCAATCGCCAACCGCAAACTCAACGTTCCGGTGCTTGGCGTTGTAGTACTTCGCTTGTCGATCTTGAGCAATCAGCAATCTCTCTCGAATAGTCTGAATGGTTGAGTTTGCTTCATCCACCTCATTTGGTTTAACAATCCGGGCTTCACCCGCTTCTACCCAAGCTAAGGGAGTCCGACATTTCCTTCCATATAGGGCTTCATATGGTGCCATCCCAATACTTGCCTGGTAGCTGTTATTATACGCAAACTCGACCATATAGAGATGATCTTCCCATCTCTTTCCGAAGTCAAGGGCGCACATTCGGAGCATGTCCTCCATTGTTCTGTTGGTACGTTCAGTTTGGCCATCCGTTTGGGGATGAAAGGCCGTACTGAAAGTCAACTTTGTGCCCAACAGTCGGTGAACGAGCCTCCAATCATTTGACGTGAATCGCCCATCTCTATCACTTACGATGCTCCGAGGGACACCGTGAAGACGCACAATCTGGTCAACATATAATTTTGCCAAACTTTCAACCGAATCATCCCGCCTATTCGGGAGAAAATGTGCTACTTTTGTTAACCGGTCAACTATCACCCAAATGGAATCATTTCCTCGCTGCGATCTTGGCAATCCATGCACAAAATCCATGGAAATATCATCAAATTTCCACACTGGGATCGGTAGTGACTTCAAATAACCGCCCGGCTTTTGGCATTCAGACTTCACCATCGCACATGTTTGGCATTTGGCCACATAAAGGGCAATATCTTTCTTGAACCCTGGCCACCAAAAGAGCTTTTTCATATCGTTGAACATCTTTGTGCTCCCGGGGTGAATGGAATACTTTGTATAATGTGCTTCATACATCAGTTCTTCCCTCAACTTCCTCACATTTGGGACGCACAAACGGCCTTCTTTTCGCAACAGACCGTCAATCCAGGTGAATTTGCCCTCTGGCCCTTCATTCCCATAGCGCAAGAGATCTTCATCCAACTCCGTTGCCCGTCGAACTCGATCTGCAAGGTCACATTGCACCTCGATCCAGTTCAAACATGCAGTGGCAGTGGCATGCTTGTCAACACAATAGATCTCCAATGCTTCCAACTCTTGGATAAGACGTTCATCATGCCTTTGTAACCAATTTGCTCTAGCCGGAACTCGCCGACTCAACGCATCCGCGACAACATTCCCCTTACCAGGTGTATAATGAATCTCGAAAGTGTAGTCCCCAAGGAACTCCAACCACCTTCGTTGTCGCATGTTCAACTCTTTCTGCTCCAAAAGGTACTTGAGGCTATTATGATCAGTATAGATCTCCACCTTCACTCCATAAAGGTAGTGCCGCCACAACTTGAGTGCAAAAATCACCGCCGCTAATTCCAAATCATGGACGGGATAGTTTCGCTCGTGCACCTTCAGCTGGCGTGAGCCATAAGCAATCACTTTTCCGCTTTGCAGAAGAACGCAGCCTAAGCCGCTCCCTGAGGCATCACTATAAATAACAAAACCATCGGTCCCACATGGCGAAGACAACACTGGCGCCGTGGTCAACCGAATCTTCAGCTCTTCAAACGCTCGTGCGCACTCTGGCGTCCAAACGAACTTCTGATCTTTTCGCGTCAGTGTGGTTAGCGGCAAAGCGATCCGCGAGAAGTTTTCAACAAATCTTCTATAGTAGCCCGCAAGTCCAAGGAAGCTCCTGACCTCGGCCACGGAAGACAACATTGGCCACTCCTGTATGGCCCTTATCTTCGCTGGATCCACTGCAATGCCCGCTCCACTCACCACATGGCCCAAAAATGCCACTGACGATAGCCAAAACTCGCACTTCGAGAACTTGGCATAAAGCTGATTTTGCCTCAACGTATTCAACACCAACCGCAAGTGAATCTCATGTTCAGCTTTCGACTTTGAGTACACCAGGATATCATCAATGAACACGATCACAAACAGATCCAGGTACTCACGGAATATGCGGTGCATCAAGTCCATAAACACAGAGGGCGCATTGCACAGTCCAAATGGCATGACTGTGAACTCATAGTGCCCATAGCGTGTTCCAAATGCAGTTTTGGGAATGTCACCTTCCCGAATCCGTAACTGGTAATAACCAGACTTCAGGTCCAACTTCGAATAGACGGTAGAACCAACTAGCTGATCAAATAATTCATCAATCCGAGGGATTGGATATTTATTCTTCTCGGTCAGCTTATTTAGTTCACGGTAGTCGATGCACAATCGCAATCCACCGTCTTTCTTCTTTACAAAAAGCACAGGCGCGCTCCAAGGTGACATACTTGGGCGTATATAACCTTGCTCTAACATTTCTTGGAGTTGAACCTTCAACTCAGCCATCTCTTTTGGCGCGACGCGATATGGCGAGCGGGCCACGGGTTTCGCACCTGGCACCAACTCGATCGTAAAGTCAATCTCCCGCTGGGGTGGTAGCCCAGGGAGATCTGCGGGAAACACATCAGCAAATTCTGCCACAATCGGAACCTCGCACAAAGTGGCCTTAGGCTCAACAGCCTGAATTAGTGCAAAGTAACACTCCGCACCCTTCCGAACAGCTTTGACTACCTGGAGTGCAGACATCAACGTCCCGCCTACTCCTCGCATACCCGCGAACTTGGTCTCCTGTTCGGTATTCTGGCCCAACGTGATTTCTTTGGACTGGCAATCGATCATAGCATGCTGCTCCGCAAGCCAATCCATCCCAAAAATCACATCGAATTCCGAAATTGGCAAAACAAATGCGGTTAAACAAAAATCCGGACTTCCTACTTGAACCGTCACATCGCAAGCTTGATCCGCAAGCATCCAACAACCATTCGGCAACACCACTCTGACGCTATCTGCCTTTGCACGACTGGGTATCCCAAGCCGCGTAAGAAATTCACTAGACAGAAAAGAATGCGATGCACCTGTATCAAACAGTGCTCGCGCCAGCGTGTCCCGAATCATCACAAAGCCTATGACAAACATGTCACACACACAAACCACAAACATAGGGGTACTAAGCTAAGCATACAAACAATAGCATATGCAAAACTAAACTCATACCTGTGACCACGTCACTCTGCTTGATGGCCTCCTGCAGGCCAAGATTGTAGACCCGGGGTTGCGCTTGCGAGGCAGAAGAATCCACCACCGCTTTTCCTTTCTCCGCATAAGATGCTCCCGCCTTCTTTTCACTTTTTGGCGGCAGCCGACAGTCTCGCGCAATATGCCCCATTTTACCACAATTGAAGCAGGTCCGAGTATCTGGCCTGGAAGTTGCCCCTGATGTTGCTCCCGTTGCAACTGATGAAGGAGCTTGTCCACTCGGCTTGGACTTCTTACCCCATTTCTTCTTATAAAACGATTTTCCCGATCGGGGTGCCTTCCACTCTGGTTGCGTCACAGCCAACGCTCTCTTCCCTTGCACCCTCTTCATATCCTTCTCCAGCGCACTTGCAGTGTCTACCAAAGCTTGGAAACCTTGGTTCACAGAACTTGACACAAGGAACCTCAACTCGTCCCTCAGGCCCTCATAGAACCTATTGGTCTTCCTTTGCTCATCAGCAAATATCGAACCCGCATACCGCCCTAAGCGAGTAAACTCATGCAGGTACGCGTCAACACTGCCATCACCTTGAGTTAACCTTTGGAATTCGTTTTCCATGGCTATCCGTTGCGCCGTAGGAAGGTGCTTCGCTAGGAACAGTCGAGAGAATTCATCCATGGAGACTTGAGCTAACGGACGACCCGCCAAATGATGTAACTCTATCTCATCCCACCACAAGCGAGCTTCTCCTTCAAGCAAGAATGTAGCTAAGGTAACCTTCTGACGCTCCGCCGTGCCAATCGCCGCCATAACTCTCTTGACGCGCGATAACCAATCCTCTGCCTGCGTCGGAGTACCCGCTCCCGAAAATGTAGGCGGATGGAAACTCATGAACCGTGTTAGTTGCTTCTCAGCTGCTCGAGGAGCCACATCCACTACAGGTTCCGGCCTTGCCTCCACCTGTTCTGGCCTAACATCCACTTGTTCCTGCCTAAGTGGCTGGCCTTGGATCATGGTAAATAATGCCTCCGCAACTAACCGTACATGCTCTGCAGACGGTGGAGGTGTAGGCACCTCAGCTGGTGCCCTACTCTCATCAGAATGCTGGGACGCAGACGGCCCAGCTCCACTTCGTGTCACCTAAAAGGGGACAAGACACACATATAAGCGGTCGTACCCAAGCAAACAACACAAAATAAGAACACGCAGGTTCCTCAAACATACAAAATGCATTCCTATCATGGACATTCAGGAGTTCAATCGTAGACTTTGGTTTGCACAAACACGTGCTCGCCACCCCACAAAAGAAGTCGACCACGACTTCGAGAGGGAAAGACCAAGACAACTGATACCAAAAATGTAACAACCCCATCCGTTCATATGATATATTCTAGAAGGTCCGGCCGGGGCCCCACAGGATATACCACAAAACAGTCGGTGAAGGTACAGGATGATACCAGAGTAGCGCAATCGCACCTATCACAAGCATTCTAGCGGAAGCCTACCTACTTGAACTCCTCATGAATGTCCAAACATAAAACTCCACATTTTATACATATAGGAATGTCTTACAACATGTCACAAGTGTTGGCCTTAAGGCCTTACAGGGCTTTCAAACAGTGGCCTAACAAAATGGCGCGCAGGCCGGCCACGAAAAGAAAACACACAAAGAACAGCCTTCGAGGGCTAGCAGCAGCAGCAGCACCAGCAGGAGCATCAACCTCTATGCGACCCGCTCGGCTCTCCAGCACCTGTGCAAGGACAATCCACCCAACGGTGGCAAACAAAAGCAACGGTCAGCGTTCAGCTGACCAAATTATAACGACCCTACCCCTCCTCTCGGGGCAGCGGTATCTTCCCTGCAGGCATATCAGATCACAAGTATGGCAAGCTATATCATCAAAGGTGCTTTCACGCACACAAGCCATCACAACCGTTCGCCGCCCGGCCCAACGGTCCGTGCACTCAGGGCACATTCTTGGTGTTCTGGCAACCTCTTGCCCACCACCGTATCAGGGTTAACACCCAACGGTAACACTCTTGAGCATTTACTCCATGGCGTGCAGCCGGAGTTAGTCCTCGGACACCGGGATGGCCCGTAGCCCCCCTTTGTGTCATGGCGCGCAGGCCGAAGACTCTTGCTATGCGCTCCAACAGACCGCACTTTTTGGTCTCACGTCAGACGGACATAGCGCAGGTCGGATCCTCCACCCCCCCCCGTTGCTCAAATCGCCTTGCCCTTTCCGCGTGCAGCGTACTCATGGCTATATCAAAGGCGCGGGTCGGTCTCACCAATCCTGTTCCTGGCATTCAAGCCTGGGCATAAGCCTTACACCCATTTTCTCACAACAACAGCGGGTCTTTCCTGGGCACACCAGTACTTCCTGTTACTCTCTTCACAGGTGGACACCGCACAAGCACAAATGTCAGGGGTCTTTCCTGGGCACACCAGTACTTCCTGTGACTCGCTCCACAGGAGGACACCCTATGACATCAAGCATCACAAAAAGGGCTTTTCCTGGTCTCACCAGGACTACCTGTGCCTCATTCACAGGTTGGACCCAAAACCATCACAAGGCTATTTTCCTGGGCTACCACCCCAGTACTTCCTGCTACTCCTTTTCGCAGGCATAACCCGTAGACTCCGTACACTACACGTTTATCACGGAGTCTTCTCCGGTTCGTATGCAACATCACCAATCTAGACCAACCTGTCCAGATGGGCTTCACACAGCATGCCTATTCCGTACTCCATTTCCGGATCTATATGCTAACAAGGGGATTTCACACATCCACCTAAAGAGTCCCAAAACCAGCCACCTCTTGGTGGGGGAACTCACAAAGATATGCTAAAAGGAAGCCTTCACATGGCTAGGAAGAAAGGTCGTTACCCTTGACGATCGCTTCGGTGCCATGGCTTGAAAGCTTGCTTGCAAGATTCGCAAGAGCGTTTCCTCCGCAACGCTGGCTTCGGATCTCTCGCCGGTAAACCGCAGCACCACCAACAGCAGCCCCCTTCCCTTCTTCCTCCTCCTTTCTCTCTCTCTTTCTCTCTCTTGAAGAAAGATGAAGGCCAAAGAAAATGAGAAATCATTCTCTGAGTTCGGCCCTTAAGGAAAAGGAAGAAGATCTTTCAGCCCTTGGATCCAGACTGAAGAAATGGACGGCCACGATTCTGCCAAAAACACACAATTTGACCCGACACGGCCTCGAACACGGCCGTGTGCCTGGCCGTGTGCCTCAAGCGGTGGTCAACCGACTTATCCAAACCAGTGACACGCCCACGAGACACGCCCGTGTCATGGGCCGTGTCACCAACACGCCTTCAGACACGCCCGTGTCTGTGGCCGTGTGCCTGGGTGAAAAAATCCCAAATCAACCCGAGACTTCACACGGCCTGTGACACGCCCGTGTCCCAGGCCGTGTGCCCAGACACGGCACAAAGACACGCCCTGTCGAAAATCCTTCGGCGGGCTGAGCTCGTCGCCTGATTTGACACGCCCTGTGACACGCCCGTGTCACAGGCCGTGTTCCACACTCGACACTCACTTCTCGACACTCGACGATCGTCGAGCAAAAATCGTCGAGAATGCGACACGGCCTTGGACACGCCCGTGTCCTGGGCCGTGTGCCTCCTCTCGACGGATCGTCGAGACCAGAAATCGTCGAGACAAAGCCCAATCGTCGACACAACTCGACACGCCCTGCGACACGCCCGTGTCGCAGGCCGTGTCACCTGACACGCCCTGGGACACGCCCGTGTCCCAGGCCGTGTCACCCAAATTTTTCCTGTTTCTGAACTTTGGGCTGTTACAGCTTCACACATCATGTTTATGTCCATTCTCGTTTACAGACTCTACACAACGGGGACTTTACATATCTACCCGAAGGAACGCCTCCAACTCACCGCAAGCTCGCGAGAGCAGGCTTCCTATGCAAAGAAGTAGAGCTTCAAATGCTCAAGTAGAGAATCGTTACCCTAGCGTTCTTCCTTAGCGCCATGGAAATGTAAGCGGATGAAAAACACCACACTCTCTTTACCTCCGTAGATCCGAAGTCGGTTCGCGATTTGGAGCTCTGAAGCTCCTCTAAAGACCGGATCTAAGCTTCTTCTTCCTCCTTTGCTCTCCTCTCTCTCTCTATACTTTAGAAAGAGAACCTCTCAAGTGAAATGAGGGTTTCAAGGGTCCAATCCCATGCATATCCAAGCACTAATAGCCCCCAGCCATCGGATCCCGAATTAAAGAAACGAACGACCACGATCTAGATCAAAAATGCAGAATCTTGGCCGAACACGGCCTGTGACACGCCCGTGTCCAGGGCCGTGTCCCTCATTCGCCGTCAAAATCGACTCGTCTCGAAAAACACACGGGCATCTGACACGCCCGTGTTCGACCCGACACTCCCGTGTTCCAACTGACACGGCCGTGTGGTTGGTCGTGTGCCCCCATAGACACAGCCCTAAAAATAACCCGAGACTCACACGGGTCTTGGACATGCCCGTGTCCAATGCGACACGCCCGTGTCAAACCCGAACATGCCTGGGCTCCAGGCCATGTTCACTTTCTCGACACTTCGTCGAGCGAAGTTCGTCGACCACATGACACGGCCTTGGACATGCCCGTGTCCTAGGCCGTGTGCCTTGTCTCGACACATCATTGAGCGAAAATGTCGACTCCCGGGCCGATCGTCGACACGGGCTCGACACGCCCTGAGACACGCCCGTGTCTCAGGCCGTGTTCGCTGCTCGACGATCGTCGACTCCAAATTTAGTCGACAACGCGGCTAAATCGTCGACTCGAGCCTGACACGCCCTGGGACATGCCCGTGTCCCAGGCCATGTGCCCCCTGCCAAATACCAGATTTGGCCCAAAACGCCTCCCGTCGCTCTTTTGAGTTTCGGGGCGTTACACCATACCTGATCATTTGTTGTTGCAGCTTCCACCCTAGGGGTCGTCGACCTACCCCCGCAGGTTCCTCAATTGTCTACCTGCCCTGGGTTGGGGAAATCCTTCTCAACTCTTGAAGGCGAGCTCTTCCAGGTCCAACCAGGTACTTCCAGTCCGCGTGCAGGCGCGGGGGACGTGCCGACCCAGGGTGAGTTTATGCGCTAGCTCGCTTGTTACTGTCTGCCTGCCTTTTTTGACCTTTCCTTTATTTCTTCAGGTTTCAACGTGGTCTCGTCGTCTGATGCCGACGTGAGGGAGGGGTACTTGCCTCCTCCTTCCCCAGACCATATCTCTGACTATCTAGGTGACCCTCAGGATGCTGAGGGAATGAAGAAGTGAGTGACTGAGATACTCTAGAAACACGCAATGATGTTGCGGGAGGTTTTCAGCAGGGTGGACGAGGACAAGGCGGAGGCGGAGGAGCGCTTCGGGGTCCTGGAAGGTGTGAGGCGCCAAGAAGTCGGCAACGGGACAACTTCACCTCGATTACACATCGCGTGGGCTAAGTAACGGCTTAGGCATGCCACAGAGTAGGTCAAACAGGCCCAGTGAGAAGTGGATTTCTACCCTCGCCTACCGCCCTGTTCTGGGGTGCCAGGGCGAGGTAGGTGGAAGTGGATTCAGTGCTGAACCACCAGCCCCATGGCTGCCAGCTCGTGGACTGGGGTCATTCCCACCTTCAGGACCTCAGTCTGTGTGATTTATAACCGCGAACTCATTTTTTCCTTTCTCTCTTTGGGATGGATTTCACCTCCCCTTTATTATTATTTGTGACCGGACTCGCCCGCTAATGGGCCTTTGTTTATGTATATAATTATCTTTTCACTTGCTTATTTTCTTCACTACTGTTTAGCTTCTCTTAGGGGGGTGCAAGCCAGCCTGGCTCGCTCACCTTCCAGGCGGGTGCGAGCCGGCTCTGGCTCACTCTCCCCTTAGGCGGATGCGGACCAGCCTGGCTCGCTCGCCTTCCAGGCGGGTGCAAGCCCGCCATACCTCGCTCGCCTCTTATCTCTTTGTCGCATAGATTTCATAGGATCACCGCAAGCCGGTAATAATTCGTGGCGGGCTCGAATATCGAAGCGTCAAAACATTTTTTGCTACCCGCACACCTCCCGCCTAAAGCACATTTTCCCGCCCCTTCCTTTTTCTATAAATAGCCCACTCTTCCCTCATCCACCTACCACATTTAAACTCTTACTCTGCACCTTCTCCTCCTCCTCCTCCTCCACCTACAAATTAGTTTTTGTAACTTAGATAACTTTACCATTTTAATTTGTCCTTGTTGGAGTAGTTAAGCCTATAATAATTGTATCAAAAATACCCTCATTAATATAGCTCATATATAAATTTATTTTATATTTTATATAAAGCAAATTTATCTAAATTGCATACAAGAGGTAGTGGTTCCATAATCTCTTATCTGTGTATAACTCATAATTGTGTAATTTATTCACACAAATATTTCTTGACTTAATCTTGATTAATCAATGTGTTGAACTTTTTAAATATTAACCTCCCTTTGATACCAATTAAAAGTGAATAACCACAATCAAGAATAACTCTAGAGGGTGGGATAGAGTTTTAAAATTATTTACACAATTAATCACAATACGCACTACAAAGTTTTAATATAATATAATGGAAGTAAAATAAGAAATTAAGCATAAAAAATAAAGCAACCAGAAGACAATGATTTATAGTGACTTCCTAAAATATTTGGGTACTCCACTCTTCTGCCCATTTGTAGACTATCAACTTATCAGTGTTAAGTCTTTTGATAATGTTACTCTTAGAACCAATTACAAATGAATTTTTTGAAAAGGAAGATTTTTAGAACTAATAAAAAAATAATAAGATCTTTTTAAACCCTAAATCTTTTGATAAGAAAGATTCATAGAATCAATGAACGTTTTTGATAAGGAGACTCAAATCCATTAAATCCAATGGAGAGAGAATCTCAAAATTTTGTCAGCGGGTTGTAGTTGAATTTCAATTTCTACAATGTAATTCTCTTCAACAAGCGGTGAGGATTTTGAGTAAATCCCTTAGCGACAAGATGTGTCATGCCTTATGTCTTTAAATATTACCTTTGAAGCTTTTTTATGTTTAAATATCCATTTACAACCAATAGGTTTCACTCTGGATAATATGGAAGATCCCAAACATCGTTGTCCTTCATGGACTTCATCTTTTCCTTCATGGCATCACTCCAATATTGATAATTATGACTTTGAATAGTCTGATTGAGATTGATCGAATCAACATCCAACATCCATTTGTCATCCTCATGTTTTTGGAGAGAGATGATATAATCATCTAATATCACTCTTCTCCTTTCTCTAATGGATCACCTTAGTGCATATTTTCTTAGGTTGGTGAGTTTGTTCATTTAGGATTGTATGGGGAAATACTTCAATAATATCTTGATCTGGATTTGTTACATAAGAAATATTTGAAATGAAATCATGAGCATTGTCAGTGACAACTGTAGAAAGAGAAATAAATTATTATTCAAATACAAAGTTGCTAACCATATCTTCACATCTAAACTTAACATCTTTAATGAACCGAACATTACTAGTCTCGAAGAAAGTCTTAGCAATACAATCATAAAATTTGTATCACTTAGATTTTTTAGAATACCCAACAAAATAACATCTCGCCATTAAGTGTGTGTCCCTTTTGGGGACACAATAACTCAGCTACTTCCACCCAGCCTCTTTCCTACTGTCTTGTAGAAAGGAGGCTTCCATATGGAGCTGACGTATATCGAGTCTTCTAGTCATTGTCCACCCACGGTGTCCCTACTACGTTGTAGAGGTTTTTCTCCTCCCAACTCCCCGAAGGGAGCACTCTTTTGAATACGTAGTACAATAGTGCCTTCTTACACCAGCACAACCTGGGGTACCTATCTATTTTCCTTGCTGTTATTCAAGCTATCGACTTGCAAGGGAAAGAGGGGGGAAGAAAATAGTAGTTTTCGCTACCCACTCTTTCAAGCTCACGAAATCCTCCCACCCAGTCACCCTCCTACCCTAACCTTCTCAGCCATTCGTTTTCCTCCTTAATGGAAGGGGCAGTTTGGGGTCACAATGCTCAATACTCTCGTTTCTCGTCTAGCGATTGCGAGTGTGCTAAAGTTGGTTGGCATCTCCATGCTAGAAAAACCTCTCTCTGGTCTCATCAGACTTTTGATGTCCCAAAAAAACATGACACTTCTAATACGACCTTGTTCATGCTTGGTTGAGTTCAGCTTCTCACCAACCAGGTTAGACATTTGACGGCTACGTTGGAAATAAGACTCGTCCTCCGAATCGACCTTTCTATACTGCCGCATCTATCATTCCGACAATGGGAATTCGTCAGGTTTCTTTTTTTTTTCCTTTCCCATCCTCAACACCCTTTTCCTGCCACCGCTTGCCTTCTCAAATTAGACATACATAGCTAGCCTCTAGCCTGAAGAAGAACACATCTCAATGCATTACTGCCGATGCAGACTTTCGATTCATGTCATAGCTAGGCAAAGAGAGCTTCAGCTTTGAAGAAGAATGCTATAGAAAAGCAAACAAACCATACTCTTCTTCTTTATTCTAACTTGAGCCAGCAACACACCTTGGGTTTGTCTTTCTTTGCTGATAAGTAAAATACTTAACTCTATGAGTGGTGGCTTCTCACCCTCCGAACAGCTCTCTCTCCCTCAAATTGTAACGAGAGGCTACCTGTCGCCCTCAAGTTCTTCAAAAAAGTCCTATAACAGTGCTCTACTCTAGTGGAGGTTTGGTGGGCACAAAATTTAAGAGCGCTCTATGTTAAATTCATGAACTAAATGCAACTGTTTTACATTTAACCTCATTATATAAATGCAAAGACGTCTGATATCTGCACAAAATTTTAATCATTCATACAATATGAAACACATTTGACCAGATTAATTATATCACATAAATTCAGTCAATGTTAATGACAGTACAATAATACGCATGTTGAAGCCAAAAATGACCTCAACGGGAGTTCAAAATAGGGGTGTAACCAACACCTACTTCTCTCAAGCCTCAACCTTTGACTAGATTCAAAGGACCTAAGACTGACCGAAAGCCTCAGCAGGGAGGTCCCACCTCACACCCGGAAGATCTCTGAGAGCTTTCTCTCCAAAGCCAAAAGCTGGGCTAGGAGCTCCTCAGAAAGCACTGGAAATTGGAAGATTATGAAAACTTGCCTTCTAAGGAGCCCTTATGGGTCTATTTATAGCTTTTGCTGACCTAAGATTACTGAAAAACCCTTAGTTGATCTGCCAATAGCCAAATCCCGTTTTTCATCTTGAGGGTATAGGGGTAATTTTACTTGAGGGTAATCAGGTCATTTTACCCAGGGCCCTGGACCCCACTCGGCGAGAACTCTGAGCCGAGAGCCCTCCAGTCAGAGCCTGGCGCAAGCGGTCTCGCCTGCTTATAAGCGAGAGCTCCTCCAAGACAGGAGCTTGGCATAAGCGCAAACGTTCCCTCCCCCACTTATGGGCGAGAACTTCTTCAGGGCGGGAGCTTCTGCTGATCTGAGGGTAATCAGGTCATTTTACCCAGGGACCTGGACCCCACTCGGCGAGAACTCTGAGCCGAGATCCCTCCTGTCAGAGCCCGGCGGAAGCGGTCTCGCCTGCTTACATGCGAGAGCTCCTCCAAGACATGAGCTTGGCGCAAGCGCAAACGTTCCCGCCCCCACTTATGGGCGAGAACTTCTTCAGGGCGGGAGCTTCTCTGGCTAGCCTAATCGTGACCTTTGGTGCCTCCTGGTCTGACTCAGCGAATATGGGGTTGTACACAATCCCCGCTCGTTTTGAGCTAGCTCTGCACTCGAAAAGACACATCCAACCCGTAAATATTCGTTGAGCACGTGTCAACATCAGGGAATCTTTCGGTGGGCCGTACCGTGGCTATATATAAGTGCCGATAGACGGCCATAAATCTGCCCGCGAATCGTCGTTCCTCCTCCGAGTTCTCGCTTCCTCTCGCGATGCGTTCCAAGCGCACTGACAAACTGCTTCTGCAGGTCTTCAAGACCATATTAATGCGGCACAGGCGCGAGCCAAGGCTAACTGCGTCTTGGTTGCCCCCTGGCTGGCGAGAAAGTCGTCAGTCGTTGAGCATTCTCAGCCAAAGAAGAAAAAGAAGAAGGAGAAGGTGGTCCAGCGAGACCTGCCTCACGAGAACAGGAGCCCGTCTACCCCGACCCCAAGCCGCGCGGATGATCCCTCTCTGCAGAAGGTATGTCTGACTCGCTAATCATTGAAACCACTAGTTGCTTATGAGGGAGGATTTGTATCCGACGCGGTACTTCTCGCAGGAAACGGTCCCCGACGACGTCAGGCCCCCGCGGGAGCCCTTGGACTCATCATCTCGTCCTCCTGAGAACCAACTACGGGTCTCGGAGGTCGCTCCTCCTCCTGAATCCTCGAGAACTACAGGTATCTTTTCCACTCTCGCTCTTAACTCAGTCTCAGAATGCTTAAATGTCTTCCCGCAGCACCAGCTTCCGCCCAACCGGGTCTCGCTACCCGGGAGAATGAAGTAAGGGTCGCTAATCGGCATGCCCTGCGGTTGATTCCTCCCTACCGGTGGGAGGACTGGCTATCGAATCTTCCGCAGCTCCCCAGGATGCCAGCCATTCCGCGGAAGAGGATAACTCCCCCGTGCTTCCGGCCAAGCCGAGAACACCACTCGCAAAATATTCCCCCCGGGAAAAGGAAAGCCGATCCACATCCTCTTTGGAACTACGGGGGGGAGGGGGGGGGGGGTCTGGGCCTTCTCGCCTGCCGTCGGCCGGTGGTTCTCGCCATACTGCAGGTATGCGGTATGCTTATCACAATTGTCTCTTTGCTCTCGCCATGACCTTGGAATTCTTTTGTCAGGGGATCCGGGCTCGTGGTCGGGAGCTGACGTAGAGGATGAAGAAGATGAAGAAGACGACGAAGACAGAGAGGGGGAGGACGGCGAGAGCTCCCAATTCCCTTCATTTGACGAGATGGAGGAAATCTTGACCAGTGTCGGGAGCGCTAAAAGGCGGGGAAAGAGGGTTGCCTCCGTCCTGTCGAAGCTTATACGGCGAGAGCGGGCCCATGACTCCGCGGCGAGAGAGTTCCGCCAATCGGTGGAGAAGAGGCTGGAGGCTCTAGAGCGGGACTACTTCATAGGCGAGACGGATCAGTCAGGTGGGCCTACCGCAGGGTCCTCTCCCGAAAGGTGCATCACGCGGATCCGAGACCTGTCTCGCCGGATCAACCTAGGATGCACCATCTTGTCGTCCTACTTCAACCCACAGGCACCACCGAGGACTAGGCAGCGGGAACGAGGATGATGGCGGTGGTAACCTACTGATTCGCGAGATATCGCTCTTTCTTGCCCCCGGCCTTCCCCTTCCCCAATGTACTCATATTTATTTTCATCAGTCTGTAACTAATAACTTTGCTATTATTATTGTTACCTTTTATTCAGCTCTCGCTCGGCGAGAGTAACTCCTGACTCTGTTATTATTATTATTTTTTTATCCAGCTCTTGCTCGGCGAGAGTAACCCTGCTTCCGCTCGTTTTACTTGTCGCGTGTCATCTCAAAATGTTCGCGCTAATCAGATTTGTCAGTCGCTGTCAATTTTGGGCGGGAAACCAAGGCGCCGCCGACTTAGGGCGTGATGGCTGTACCCCCGCCGCCTTTTTGGAAATAGTCATGATGATCACGGTTTTCTATAAATAGAGAAGTCCACCTACCATATTTATTTCTCTGATCCTAATCTCGTGTCTTTTCTCTTGTTGTTCTCACGGTTTGCCGAAAGTTTCCGTTTGCTTCTGCTTCCTCCTCCCGTTCTCGCTCAGTTCTCGCTCTCGCCTCTCTTTTGAAGACCTCGCCTACAACCTCTCAAGCACGATGCCGGGTGGAAACGAGGGACGTTTGAATTGCGCGGAAGCCTTCCAGAAGCAACTGTTCCCCTCATGCAGCCTGACCATGGAGGAGTTCCAATTGACCCAGACTCGTTACGTTCCCGTCGGCTTCACCGCACGAAATCCCGACAACCATAATAAAGTAAACAGTGCGTGGGAGGGGGAGCTCGTCATCCCCCTTGAGCACTTTGAGGCGGGCTTCCGCCTCCCCCTCTGGCCCGAGATGCGCCAATCCCTCCGGTATTATGGAGTGGTTCCCACGCAGTTGAATCCAAACTCGGTCGCGATCCTGGTGGCCTTCATCTGTTACATGCGATCCGAGAGGATCGAGTTCAGCCTCACTATCTTCCAGAAGCTGTTCACCTTCCGCACTAAGGGAGGGGTGGTCTTCTTTTCAGGGCAGCTGATTAAGACCACCGGTCTCGCCAACAAGCACCACCACTGGGGAGAGAGGTTCGTCTTCGTTTCCGGCGATTTCGGGAACGTGCCTCTCGCGCCCATTCAATACGAGGACGCCGCTTACAAGTCGCCCTCCTTGGGTTTGCGCGAGAGCACCCTCCTTGAGTTCTTCAGAACCAAGGATTTTGACGTCCAATTCCTCCGGCGGGGCTTCGATTCACTCCTCCCCGTTCCTCCGGGCGAAGGTACGGTCTCGCCTTTGTCTTGATATTCCTCCCCTTCTTTTTAAGATTAGAACTGAGTGTTGTCGCTTCCGCAGGAGAGCGCGAGATCCCCCTTCACCAACCCTTCAACGAGGCTCACGCTACTGAGAGTCAATCTGTGAGAGACCCATTGGCTCTCGCGAAGGTCGCGGCTCAAGCTTGCCGGGACGAGCTGGCCCCGCTTCCTTCGACCAGCGCTGTGAAGCGAAATCCCGGCGCCCCTTTGCCCCCATCGCTCAAGAGGCCCAAATTAACTGCCGCCGAGAAGGGTAAAGCCGCCGCGGTGCCGCCCTCCCAACCTTCCGCTGCTGGCCGCTCCTTTGAAGGGATCTTGTAGGCCGCCAGCGAGATCGCGGTTACCAGGGGTGATGCCGAGGCACCTACTGAGAACCCCCCGGCCCCCGGTGGAGCAGATGGAGAGGGAGCCGCCGCCTAGACCTCCGCTCAGTCTCCGCCTAGAGAGGTGTCGCGGGGTCACTGTAATTTCGACCTCAGCACGAAGTGCCTGGATGCAGAGAACAAGCCGCTGCTTCAGTGGGACCCTGACACCAACAGGGTCTCAATCTCGTCTCTTCTACCCAGCTGGGCAGAGCGAGATGAGGTCACTAGCGAGGCCTTCTTCTTGGGCCACGGCCTCTACAGCTGGGAGAACGCTAGTGTCTATGACAAAATGACCACCAGGCTCCTGGCCTATGACTCCATCCTGGCCCTGATGCACGGGATGGAGCTTGCGCATATGTGCGCACGCCGGAGTATCACCATCGACCGCAACTTCCAGGATATGTTCAAGTCCTGGGAGGAGGCGGTGGCTCCGGTGGCTGCCTTGAAGAAAGAGCTGGCAGACGCCAAGCAACTGCTGTCCTCGCGTCGGGCGGAAGAGGTAAGCGAGACCTTTCACGACACTCGCTCTCGCCACTGCAGATTTCAACTTCATTCTTTCATCCTAACCTCTCGCTACACAGGATTCCGCTCAGGCCATGGCGCTTCGCGCGGAGCTGGCCCAGGCGCGATACGATAACGTCCTGCCGAGGTACCAACTCCTACGCCTGGAGGCGAATGCGCCCCCTCCTCCTCCATTGGACGAAAGGTTGAAGAGCCGCTACTATTCAGCCTACGACATCGACAAGCTCCTCCAGGACAACGCGCAAGCTATAGTCAAGTTGAACCTGGAGACACTACGGGATGTAGGTTTCTTGGACGGGAGAGGCAAGACCATCACCGCTAATCAGCTCGTCCCCTGGCTCTTTGAGCCCGTTCCGAAGCCCCCAGGCGTGCCCGATTCCCCGCCTTTGGATGTCCCAAAATCCCCTGTCGCGGGTGGCGAGACATCCGGGGAGAGCTCAGGCGAGAGCTCCAATGGTAGTTCAAACGAGAGCTCAGAGGGGTACAACGTGTCTCCCTGAGGGACCCCCCTTTTCTTTTTTTTTCTTTTGGTTGTACTGAGCGAGAACACTTTAGACTTGTAATTATACATTGTAAACATTTTGTATGTATGCTATTTTCTTTTTATTGCAAATGCGTTTGATACTATTATTGTGGCTGAGTGCTTCTTAAGCATGCTTCCGTCGGGGCCCTTGGCCTCTCTAGGGTAGTCTCCCTTAGTGATGGATAGGCGGGAACCTGTCGAAAGAGCCCGGGGCTTAGACATTTTGTTTTCGCGTTCTGCCGAAAACCGTCTGTCAGGAACATGGCTCGTAGGCCCTTTAAGGCGAGGTCGTCCTCCTTTAGCTTGTGCGAACTGTTCGAATCTTTCGCCAAACGCTTCCTACTGTCCAAGGATACTGTCAGGAGCCTTCTCGTCGAGAGCTTCCTTCGGCGAGATCTCCTTGGCAGGTACTTCCCTGTCGAGATCTTCTCTGGCCGAGACCTCTCCTACCTAAAGGGGTCTTACCTCTTTTTATTCCACGTTCCGGGTGCGTTTCTTGCCCTTCTCAGAGCATCTGAGTCAGAGTGTCTCCTAGGATCAAAAACTTCCCTCCCCCAGGCGAGCCTTCAAGCCTGCCAGCTAACGAGAGCCTGCACAACGGGTCTACTCGGGGCCGAGCCGAGCTCGGGGTGCCGATGAAGTCTCCTCAAACCAAACCTACCCCCCACAGGCGAGCCTTCGGACCTGCCAGCTAGATGATAGTCTGCGCAGCGGGTCTACCTGGGGCCGAGCTGAGCTCGGGGTGCCGATGATGCTTTCTCAAACCAAACCTATCCCCCACAGGCGAGCCTTTGGACCTGCCAGCTAGATGAGAGCCTGCGCAGCGGGTCTACCTGGGGCCGAGCCGAGCTTGGGGTGCCGATGAAGTTCTCAAACCAAACCTATCCCCCACAAGCGAGCCTTTGGACCTGTCAGCTAGATGAGAGCCTGTGCAGCGGATCTACCTTGGGCCGAGCCGAGCTCGGGGTGCCGATGAAGTTCTCAAACCAAACCTATCCCCCACAGGCGAGCCTTCGGACCTGCCAGCTAGATGAGAGCCTGCACAGCGTGTCTACCTAGGGCCTAGCCGAGCTCGGGGTGCCGATGAAGCTTTCTCAAACCAAACCTATCCCCCATAGGCGAGCCTTCGGACCTGCCAGCTAGATGAGAGCCTGCGCAGTGGGTCTACCTGGGGCCGAGCCGTGCTCGGGGTGTCGATGAAGTTCTCAAACCAAACCTATCCCCCACAGGCGAGCCTTCAGACATACCAGCTAGATGAGAGCCTGCGCAACGGGTCTACCTGGGGCCGAGCCGAGCTCGGGGTGCCGATGAAGCTTTCTCAAACCAAACCTATCCCCCACAGGCGAGCCTTCAGACCTGCCAGCTAGATGAGAGCCTGCGCAGCGGGTCTACCTGGGGGGCAAGCCGAGCTCGGGGTGCCGATGAAGCATTCTCAAACCAAACCTATCCCCCACAGGCAAGCCTTCGGACCTGACAGCTAGATGAGAGCCTGTGCAGCGGGTCTGCCTGGGGTCGAGCCGAGCTTGGGGTGCCGATGAAGTTCTCAAACCAAACCTATCCTCCACAGGCGAGCATTTGGACCTGCGTGCTAGATGAGAGCCTATGCAGCGGGTCTACCTGGGGCCGAGCCGAGCTCGGGGTGCCGATGAAGTTCTCAAACCAAACATATCCCCCACGGGCGAGTCTTCGGACCTGCCAGCTAGATGAGAGCCTGCGCAGCAGGTCTACCTGGGGCCGAGCTGAGCTCGGGGTGCCGATGAAGTTCTCAAACCAAACCTATCCCCCACAGGCGAGCCTTCGGACCTGCCAGCTAGATGAGAGCCTGCGCAGCGGGTCTACTTGGGGCCGAGCCGAGCTCGTGGTGCCGATGAAGTTCTCAAACCAAACCTCTCCCCCACATGCGAGCCTTCGGACCCGCCAGCTAGATAAGAGTCTGCGCAGCGGGTCTACCTAGGGCCGAGCTGAGCTCGGGGTGCCGATGAAGCTTTCTCAAACCAAACATATCCCCCACAGGCGAGCCTTCAAACCTGCCAACTAGATGAGAGCCTGCGCAGTGGGTTTACATGGGGCCGAACTGAGCTCGGGGTGCCAATGAAGTTATCAAACCAAACCTATCCCCCACAGGCGAGCCTTCAGACCTGCCAGCTAGATGAGAGCCTGCACAGCGGGTCTACCTGGGGTCGAGCTGAGCTCGGGGTGCCGATGAAGTTCTCAAACCAAACCTATCCCCCACAGGCGAGCCTTCGGACCTGCCAGCTAGATGAGAGCCTGCGCAGCAGGTCTACTTGGGGCCGAGCCGAGCTCGGGGTATTACAAAACACATAATTACGTCCTATTATAAAAATTTCACAATAGGCAAGAGAAAATCAAGTCAAATGATGCAGTATAAATAAGTTTAATTTTGGATACACAATTACATCCTTTCCATTTCATGGGTAGAAGCGTTTCAGGTCATCGCCGCTCCAGGTGTGGCTTAAGGCCCTCCTCTCCATGTCCTGGAGGTAGTAACCTCATGTTCCAAGGACTTCCTTCACTATGTATGGTCCTTCCCAGTTCAGGTTGAGCTTGCCAACGGGTGCCGACCTTCCTGTTGCGTCAACCTTTCTCAGCACCAGATCTCCTTCAGTAAACTGCTTGACCCTAACATGCTTATCAAAATACTTGGCCATCCGCCGCTTGATCTCTTCTTGCCTGATAGCTGTCATGTCCCGCAGTTCTTCCACCATGTCTAGCGAGAGGCGTAACCCCTCTTCATTCTCCAACCTCCAAGTCTCATCTCCTTCGCCGCGGTTGTGACCCGCGGGGACCGAACCTCAAACTCCACTGGTAGGACCGCCTCACACCCGTGAGAAAGCTTGAAGGGGGTCTCACCCGTGGCCGTGTTTGGGGTCGTTCGCAAGGCCCACAAGACCTATGGGAACTGCTCCACCCAATTTCCTCTCAAGTTCTCCACTTTTTTCTTTAGTAGGTTTACAATAATTTTGTTTGCCGCTTCCACCTGGCCGTTGCTCCGGGGGTGGTGAACAGAGGCAAATCTGAGATCTATCTCCAACTGGGCACAGAAGCTGATGAACTCTTCACTGGCAAACTGGGGACTGTTATCTGTCACTATCGCTTGAGGAAGTCTGTGTCTGCATATGATCTCCCCCCAGATGAAGTTCCTTATGACTTGCGAGGTGACCTTTGCCAAGGCCTTAACCTCCAACCACTTTGAGAAATAATCGACCATGACCAAGAGGAACCTCCTTTGTCCACTACCCGGAGGAAAAAGGCCCAACTAAATCCATCCCCCAGATGGAGAACGGCCACGGTGTCGTGATGCTTCGGAGTCTTTGAGCTGCCAAGAGTTGGAGGGGGGCGCAGAGCTGGCACTTTTGACACCTCCTTGCAAACTCCGCGGTATCCTTCCTTAGGGTGGGCCAGAAGTATCCCTATATGACCATCCTTGCCTCCAACATCCTACCTCCAGAATGACTGCCGCACTCGCCTGAGTGCACCTCTCCTAAGATCCTTTGGATCTCTTCTTCGGTCACACATCTAGCTAGGAGCCCTGACAACATCTTACGATGCAACCCTCCTTCTATCATCAGGTAGTGAGCTGCCTTGCGCCTGAAGATTTTTGCATCCTTAACCTCCTCTGTCAGCGTGTCTGTGGTCAGGAAGGTTACCAATGGGTCCACCCACGAGGATCGCCGACCTACCTTCATCAACTCTCCTTCCGTAATGGCTAGCCGAAAAAGTTCAGTCAGGGTCCCTCCTCCTCGAGGTCCAAACTTTGCCAATCGATCGGCGGTCGTGCTCTCCTCCCTGGGGACATGCTGGATTGAGAATGACCGGAACCCACCGATGATCTCCCTTACCATGGAGAGCTATTTTATGAGGGTAGGTTCCCGAGCTTCAAACTCTCCCCGGATCTGCGACGCTACTACCATTGAGTCTGTGAAGGCCTCTACATCCTGAATCTCAAGCTCCTTTGTCAAGAGGAGGCCGGCGATCACAGCCTCATACTCTGCTTGGTTTTTGGTCACCGAAAAATGGTAAGCCACTGCCTGCTCTATCGCGACTCCCTGGGCGCTTATCAGCACCACTCCTCCCCCGAGGGAATGTTTTCCTGAGGCCCCATCAACCATCATCTTCCATGCTTCCTGTGGTTGTTGCTCTCCCTTCTCGACTTCAACAACATAATCTGCTAGAAAGTCTGCCACCGCTTGCGGCTTGATGGAGGGAGAGTCTCAGAACAAAAGAGATGTCGAACTCTCTTAGTTCAATGGACCACTTGGCAAGTCTTCCGGAGTGCTCTACCCCTTCAAAGATCTTGTGAAGAGGATGGTCGGTTACCACCATAATCGAATGTGCTTGAAAGTATGGCCAGAGTTTCCTTGCAGAGATGACTAAAGTGTAAGCCAAATTTTCCAGGATGGGATAGCGGAGCTCCGCCTTCTTCAAGATTCGGTTGACGTAATAGATCGGTAGTTGCTTCTTTCCTTCTTCCCTTACTAGGACGGAGCTCACCGCCTCCGCTCCTACTCCAAGGTATAAGGTCAGGTCCTCCCCTTCTTTTGGGCTCTGAAGTAGAGGATCCTGAGAGAGTTGTCTCTTCAGCCCTTGGAAGGCTTCTTCACACTCGGCGGTCCACTCAAACCTTTGGTTCCCTCGCAGTACCTTAAAGAATGAAGAACACTTGTCTCCTGACTTGGAGAGGAACCTGCTCAGCCCAGCCAGTTTGCCTGTCAAGCGCTGGACCTCCTTGGCATCGCGAGGTGATTCCAAATCCAGGATGGCCTTCACCTTGTCCGGGTTAGGCTCCACCCCTGTCGGAGTCAAGAGGTGCCCAAGAAACTTCCCGCGGCTGGCCCCAAAGACACACTTCAAGGGGTTCAGCCTCATCTTGTATCTCCGCAGGGTGGTGAATGTCTCTTCTAGATCTTTCAGGTGCTAATCCACGCACTTGCTCTTGATCATCAGGTCGTCAACATAGACCTCCAAGTTTCTTCTCCTTTGATCTCAGAAGAACCGATCTATCATGCATTGGTATGTAGCCCAGGCATTCTTCAACCCAAAGGGCATCATTTTATAACTGAAGCATCCCTCCCCCATGATGAAGGAAACATCCTTGACATCGGGAGGGTGCATCCGGATCTGGTGATAACCTGAAAAAGCATCCAAAAAGCTTATAATAGAAAAACCGACGGCTGAATCAACCAGCGCATTGATCCGAGGCAGGGGTAGCAATCCTTAGGGCATGATTTATTTAACAAAGAGAAACTGATACACATTCGCCATTTACCACCCCCTTTTTAACCATTACCACATTGGAGATCCATCCTGGGTATTGGATCTCTGAGATGAACCTAACCTCCAGGAGCTTTCTGACCTCTTCGCGGATGGGCTCCTCCAGCTTGGTGGTGATTGCCCTCATCTTTTGGCGTATGGGGCGAGTGCGGGGGTCCAGGTTCAGGCGGTGGCAGGCCACATCTGCGTCGATGCCCGACATGTCTTCCGCGCTCCAAGCGAAGATGTCGATGTTGCTTTGAATGCAGGCCCGCACTCGCTCCCGGTCCTCGGGACTCAAGCCCCCGCTGACCCGCACCCTCTGCACCTGCCCTGCGCTGGTCAAGACCTCCATCTCCACCACTTCCTCGGCCAGTTCCATCCGCGACTGCTCGCAGCCGACCCTTGCTTCTTCCTCCAGCTCCAACTCCTCCCTTCCTTCCTCCTCCTCAATCTCCATCGCCTCCTCTGGCCCCTCCTGCTGTTGTTCGACTTCCACGCCCCTCTGGGCCTCTTTTCTCCACTCCTCCTGCTACTTGCTCTTCTACCTCCATCGCCCCCTTCAGGACCTCCTGCTCTTCGTCCCTCTGGACCTCCTGCACATCTCCTCCCTGCTGCTCCTCCTCAATCTCCTCCCTTCTGACTTCCTCTTCAGCTACCTCTCTCGCCTCCTCTAGGCTCACCTCCTCTTCTCCGACAACCTCTTCATGCGCCGCCATCTCCTTCTCCAACTCCTCTGCCTCTGTCATCCAATATATGGTGTTGACTTCCTTGACGTAGCACTGTCTTGCCACCTTTGGGTCCCCTCTGACCCTGATCTGCACCCCTCCATTGTTGAACTTGAGGCGCTGATGAAACGAGGAGTGGACGCAGCGAAAGGTGCTGATGAGGGGGCGCCCAAAGATGACGTTATAGCTACTTGGGGCGTCCACGATCACGAACCTGCAGTTCCGTGACACGCCCCCCAACTTTACATGCAGCCCTACTCCCCCTTCCACTTCCTCTCTCCAGAGAATCCGAACAGTGGTCCATCCAAAGCCAATATCATTTTCCCCTCGACCCTCATCTCATCGAATGCCTTCTTGAAGATAACATTTACCGAGCTCCCGTTATCCACTAGTATCCTCGATACCGTGAAATTCTCCACTGTCGTCTGGTTCACTAGGGCGTCACAGAACGGATCTTCATAGTCCGACATGTCTGCTGACGAGAAGGTGATCTTTTCTTTCGGTGGGGGAGCCTGGCAGGTAGAGGCGACCCCCCTTCGGTACATGGTTTGAAGGATCCCCTTGCGGGTTGCCTCGATCCCCACTCCTCCGAGGATCACCCCGATTCCTCCCCGGGTTCCCACGTCTACCCGATCTTCACACCTATCCTCCATCTCCCCATGTTGTACTTCTACGATCCTAACCGGCGGATCCTGCCTCCCTGCTCCTCTTGCTTCCCTCATCTCCAAGAACTCAGGGCAGGTGGCCGTTGCGTGAGCCTCCTCCTGATGGAAGTCACAAAATATCAATGCCACCCTACCCCTTCTTCCTTCTCCTCCTCCTCTTCTCCCTGCTCCTCGAACTCCTCTCCTCGCTCCTCTTCCTCTGCCCACCTCCATGGCCTCTTCCGGCGGCGGGACACGACCCCTTGGCTCCTGCCTCCACATCGGTTGGTCGAACCTCCTGGGTTCCCGTAGGTTATCTCTTCCATGGTATCCTCCTCCTTGGCCCTGGGGGAGACCCTCCTGGGGCCTCCAACCCAAACAGTTGTTCGGCTCCCGGGCTCCCCACCCCTGCTGCTGCCCCTGCCTTCGGGGCTCTTCCCTGCTCCTTTATTCTCTCTGCTCCCTCTGCTCCCTTGGCTCCTTCTGCCTTCCTGCTGCAGGTTCCTTCACATCATCCTCCGCCAGCCTGGCCAACTTCCTGGCGAATACTGGGTTTGCTCTCTCGAAGTCTATCTCTTTTGTCGCCCTCTACATGAGCTCCTCAAAGGAGAGGGGTCACTCTCTTCAACTCCATACTGAAAAATCCCGGCCTCAGCCCCAGGGTAAAGGCAAGCATCAACGCATACCCAGGGACCTCCTGGACCAGGAGGATCTCTTCCTGAAACCGATCGACGTAATGACCCAGTGTCTCATCCAGCTTCTGCCTCACCACAAACAGGCACTCCGCCTCCTTCTTCCGCTTCTTTGATGTTGAGAACCTCAACAGGAAACTTTTTCGCAGATCTTCAAAACAGTAGATCGACCTTGCTGGCAACTGGTGGAACCAGTCCCGAGCCTTCTCCTTCAATGCGATGGCAAATAGCCGACACTTGAAGGCATCCGTCATCTGCCTTATCGAAATGACATCTTCAAACCACTACACGTCTTGTACAGGGTCATCCTTTCCTGAGTAGTAGGACATGTCAGGCTCCCGGAACCCCTCTGGTACCGGAGCTGAGATGATGAGCTCGCTGAAAGGGCCCTCGCCTCCTGCCTAGCGAGATGGCACGTCCCGCGGCCTCGGCTGGCTGGCCCGATCCGCGAGACCGTGCCCAAGGAAGATTTCTCGCATTGCCACCTCCCTCTCGCCCAAATCTCTCAGAGCTTCCTTGCTCGGGCGCTGGCTTGGGAAGAGCTCCCGCGCTGCCACGTCTCTCTTGCTAGCCTCCACCAGGACCTCCTTCCTCGGGCACTATCCAGGGGCGTTCTCGCCCAAGAGGGGGACCTCCTCTATCGGAACCTGAGGTGTGGCCCACTCGCTTCGGGCCGAGAAGGGCAAGCTAATGGTCTGCGGGACTTCTCGCCTGAAGTCATCCAGCATCTTCCTCGTCGCTTCCTCTCCCCGGGTGGGGGAGCCTCCAGAACTAGACCCTTCACCTTCACCTCCAGCCATGGGACAAAACTCAAGGCTTTCTTGTATCGGCTGCCTTCCACGCTCACCGCACCAAAACTGTTGAAGCCAAAAAAGACCTCAACGGGAGTTCAAAATAGGGGTGCAGCCAACACCTACTTCTCTCAAGCCTTGTAAGAACCGAACAAAAACAAACCGAAATAGTTTTAACTGAAACTTTATTATCCGAAAAAGGTATCTATTACAAAGGTATGGCCTCCCTTATATAGAATGGAGGAGAGAAGAGAGAAAACAAATAACAGATGTGGGACTAAAAATTTACATGACGCAAGTAGACTATACAGACATAAATCGCACAAGCCGCGCGGTTAGGCAGAAGGGCTAATCGCTCGGCTACTACTAGAGAGAGAGAGATCGCCATGGGAGACCGCTAGACCGCTCGGTCTCCAAGTCGCCAGAGACAACCCGCTAGACTGCTTGGACCTCAGACAGCAACACATAGCAACCAAACCGCTAAAAAGTAACCGCCAAATCGTGCGGTCATCAACCCGCCAAGCCAGAACGCCAGACCACCCGGTCACTAACTTCAACACTCCCCCTCAAGCTGGAGCATATATATCGATCATGCCCAGCTTATCATAAATATGAAGAAAAGAGGTAGATACTGGCTTGGTGAAGATGTCAGCCAGCTCTTTATCAGAAGTGACGAAGGGAGTGCAAATTTGTTCTTTCAAAATCTCTTCTCGAATGAAATGACAGTCGACCTCAATGTGCTTGGTTCTTTCATGAAAGACTGGATTTTTGGAGATGTATATGGCAGCCTTGTTGTCACAAAACATAGGTAGAGGATGGTGGTAGACCTCTCCTAAATCCAACATGAGAGTCTGTAGCCATTTTAACTCACAAGTGGTCGATGTCATACTCCGATACTCTGCTTCAGCACTGGACCTGGAAACAACAGACTTCTTCTTGCTCTTCCAACTTACCAGATTTCCCCCAACAAAGGTGCAGAAACCGGAGGTAGATTTGCGATCCCCTTTGTCATCAACGTAACTCGCATCTGAGTATGCTTCAACCCTCAGGTGATCATTCTTCTGAAAGAGTAATCCTTTCCCAGGCGCTTCTTTGACATACTCCAAGATCCTCAAGGAGGACTGTAGATGGCACTCCTTAGGAGCTTGCATGAATTGACTCACCTTCCCCACAACATAGGAAATGTCGGGTCTGGTCACTGTGAGATATATGAGCTTACCAACTAGACGCCTGTACCGCATAGTATCTGAAAGAAGGGGTGAATCATCCGTCCAGGTTTTGTCTTCTCCAATAACTATGGGGCATCGGGCAGGTTTGGATCCAGTCAATCCTGCTTCTTTTAAAAGATCTAGAGCATACTTACGCTGGGAGAGGACTAAGGAGTTGGGCTTCCGAGAGATTTCAATCCCCAAAAAGTACTTCGGAGAGCCCATATATTTCGTGACCAGATGTTGACGAAGATGCCGCTTTGTCAAGGCTACCCCTTCCTGATCATCGCCAGTGAGAAGAATATCATCGACATACACAGCAAGAACCACCAGGCCCGAGGAGGTTTTGCGAATAAATAGCGACTGATCGGCAGAGCTGCGCACAAAACCAACGGCCGCCACGATGCCGCTGAACTTATCAAACCAAGCTCGAGGGCTCTGCTTGAGGCCATAGATTGCCTTCTTCAACCGGCATACTCGGGACTCCCCCTGAGCAAACATACCCAGGAGGTTTCTCCATATAGACGGCCTCCTGAAGATCACCATAAAGGAAGGCATTCTTGACATCCAGCTGCGAAATCGGCCACTCTCGATGGACCGCCACAGAGAGAAGGACTCGGATGGTGCTGAGACGAGCCACCGGAGAGAAAGTGTCAAACTAATCAACTCCATATGTCTGAGTAAAGCCCTTAGCAACAAGGCGAGCTTTATAACGGTCCACCATACCGTCGGGGCCAAATTTGACCACAAAGACCCAGCGACAGCCAACAACATCAGTACCGAAGGAAGGAGGAATAAGAGTCCATGTACCTGCTCCATGAGGGTCGCCATTTCCTCATCCATGGCCAGCTTCCAGTGGGGAATATCAAGGGCCTCCTGATAGGAACGAGGCGTGGCAGTGGCAGAGATAGCCAGCGCAAATGCCCTGCGAGAAGGGGTAAGACAATCATATGAAACAACAGTGTTGGGTATTGTATCCACGATTACCTAGATTTGAGGAAGCCCCCTGTCAAGCTAAGATGAATTCACAATGTATTTGATGAAACATTTCAAGTTGTACTTGCAGTTTCTCCACGCTAAGTGCACACCAATGTCAGGGTGCAGTAGGTCAATATACACGGGTCTGCACGACGTAATCCCTCGTTGAGCAGATCAGTGTGTTGGCCTATGTGTACTCTCTCTATTGGAGTGCACTTACTTTCAAGTACAGGACCGCTCATATGCAAGAGAAGACAAGGAGCATGGAGGATCAAGGAGCAGCTCCTAGGTGGAAGACGAAAAATCGTCCAAGGCAAATTCGACGAGAATCACCAAGTGATTCTCGCCGAATCGGCGAGAATCACTTGGTGATTCTCGCCGAATCGACGAGAATCATCAGTGATTCTCGCCGACTCCTTCTGGCCATCTCAATATGGTGCCAAGCAAGATTCGGCGAGAATCACCTGTAATTCCCGCCGAACCAGTGGTCATGCAGCCCATGAATACCAAGTCCAAGTCGTTGAGAATCGGCAAGTGATTCGACGAGAATCACAAACGATTCTCGACGAATCGACGAGAATCACTTGGTGATTCTCGCCGATTCGTCGAGAATCGTCTGCGATTCTCGCCGATTTTTACTTGGCGTTTTCTCAGAATGCTGCTGGACCGGATTCTGCTTCTGGACTTATTTGAACCGGATTTTGGGGATTTCTTTTGTGGGTCCCACAAACGGTCATATTTGAGAATACTACAGTATAAATACATGAGTATTTTTGAACAGCAGAGCACGACAAGAGAAAAAGAAAAACGAGCGGCGACGTAACCCTAAATCCGCGAACTCGCTCCGCTCCGCCGCCGCCGCTCGCGTCAAGTGGTCACTGCTGCTGATCGCTCCTCTTCCCGATCTCCGGTGACAGAAGCTTAGCAAGGCTTGTGTCTCACGCGTCTATCCGGAGATCTCTTGTCTCTCGATTCGTTGACCGGGAAAAACTCCCCCGTCCGAATCGATCGAGACGACTGATCCTAGAGTGACCGTTGGTAGACCTAGCTTGCTTCGCTACGAAGTTTAGATCTCCAAGTTCTGCAGCCACTCTTCATCGTAGCCGCCAATCCGAAGCTAGCCGCCGCTCGTGTGCCGCCGCCGGTTCCGGGGAGATCTTCTCCAAGAGAGACCAAGGTCGTAGACTCTTCATCGACTTCAAGAACACGTCGTCGAACAAAGAGGAACACCGAAGTCTCCAAAAGAAGTTTGTATTTCATATACATTCCATATTTACTGGTGTTGTAAAGGAACTTTTGTTCCGTGGTGTAAGGGTTGGGTGCAACCCGATTTGTGGGAGTGTTGACTCTCACGTGTGGAAGGGCTCCTTCCGTTAGTGAAGGGATTGGATTTCAATCCCGTTGGAGAATTGACCGAGTCGTCCCTAGTTGGGGAGATAGGTCGAAGGGGGAAAGTGGATGTACCCAAGTCGCGGAACCACTATAAATTTGCTGTGTATTCTGTGTGCTGTGTTTGTTGTTTTTATTGTGCAGGTACATCTGTAAATTCCGCAAAAGAACCACACGTTACCTATTCCCCCCCCCCCCCATAGGTACACATACCCGACACTAGGTGGACTTTCAAGTGGTATCAGAGCGAGGTTCCTCAACAAAAAGGCTAACACCTTGAGGTGAATCCTGCCACCAGTGTCAGAAGCATGGATCTGGATTATGACGTATTGCCACTCAAACTCCCTACATGCACAAAGGATTATTATCCTATCTGGAGGATGAGAGTGTTATTTCACCTGGATGCCATCGATCCACGAGCTTCCCTCATCCTGGAAGAGGGTCCATTTATCCCTTTGAAGACCACCGACTCGGGGATCCAAGTGCCCATGTGCAGTGCTGAGATGACAGAGATGGAACTCTCATTTTTCCAACTGGACCAGAGGATTCGACAAATTATCATGGATGTCTGGTCTGGAGCCTCTCGCTCCAGGTTGGAAAAATGTAAAACAGCTAAATCTCTGTGGATGATGATCTCAGAGCTGATGGGGGGGTCAGAGAATGCTGAAATATGCTGCCAATCAGAGGATGAAGCGTATGTGGGGGTCCTCACTTCTGAAGATGACTGCAAGGATCCTTCGGATTGCATCAAAGCTCCAGTATCCTTGTCAGAGACTGAAGAAGATAGTGAGGAAAGCAGCTCCGACGAGGACGAAACATTGGTCACTGATTCTAATGACAATAATCCAGATGAGCAGGTATCATCTTCATCCTGTCCCACATCTTTTGACTTTTCTGAAGACAGAAACTGCTCTCCTCCAGAAAATACTGATTCCCTGAAGAGAGCCCTTCAGGAAAGCAATCTACTTGCTGAGGAGCAAGCTCGAGAGATTGCTCAACTGAAGATCTTGTTGGTTCTCCAATTGGCGTCCAACAAGGTCAAGGACTCTAAGATCTCAGCTCTAGAGAATAGTCTAGAAAATGAGAAACGTATAGTGTCCAACTTCTCCAAAGTTGATGCTATAAAGAGAAAACAAGAAACCGGGTGGATCTCCCGGATTATCCAGGGATGGAGAAATGGGGAAACGGTGTTCCGACCTCCCACTCCAAGCGGGAAGGCAACTCATCACGCCTTCAGGTATGACCACAGGAATAATCGTGGTCACTGTAAGGGTGAGTTGTCCCCATGTGGAAATGTCCATAGTGCAAGAGGCATCATGGCCACCCATGAAGAAATACCTAAGGCTCATTCTGAGCCCTTTGTATTCACGGCCACTGCCACAACAAAGTGTGGACCTGCAGGTCCTGGTTCACAGAAGAACTCTCTCCATTCAAGGACACGGGATAGGGAAAATAGAAGTCATGATGTCAGGTGTCATGGAGCCTCAGCAAGGAAGATGCCTGAAAGATTGGCACCACCTTCTCGGCCTCATAACGCTCATGTCATGCATTCATTCCACCCTTCATCATGCCTCGATGGAAGAGGAATTTGTGCAACAAGAACATGCCCTATCCCTTTGAGACCTAGGACCGTGACTACATCAGTCACTAGATCAGGTCAAAAACGGCGATACAACATTCACTCTTGTTGGTGCTGCGGCAAAGTGGGACACTTTGCCATTGACTGTTGGCACAACCTCTCTGTGCCCACAGCAAGGGCTTCTCCACATTATAGGGACAGAGGCAGTCTTCCAGACAGGTTTTCTCAAGGAAGGCAGTTGCGTGTTCATGCTAATAGAAACCTAGGACCCAATATGATTTGGGTTCCTAAGGTCAAGTAATTCTGTTTTGCAGGGTAGTCTAGGTCCCCGTGAATACTTGGGAACTAGACAGTACGTGGCTCAAGGCTAGCTTGGATCAAGCGTCTGCAATAACAGACGTGCTACCTGTTGAGCATAATCACTTTAAGCTACTGATATGTACTACCTGTGGGACTAAGACGATGACTTTCCATATCCCAGGTAATTTTGTTCAGCTCAAGGACTTGTGTCATGATGCATCCTCATTCAAAGTAAATGTATATATATTGTTATCCTTGTGTATAAGTATACGTATGCTCATCATATATGTGTGCACCTTTAAGGAAAGATTACCTCGAGGCATGCAAATCATTACACATCAATAAAAAGTCAACCAAGATATGTCATTGCGAATTTCGACAAATCACAATTGACATCAAAAAGTGTCAGGAGAAGCGTCGTTCAAATCCAAATAGATTGTCATTATAATAAATATGTATTCATTAATCTTGTGTTAACTTGACACTCGAAGAATTTGAAAATTGTGCAATGCTTCCCAAAGTTTCAAGACAAACTTCAATATATATATTCCAAATCCCTCCGACCCATTTTATATCTCGCCGATTCGACAAACGGTATTAGAAACCAAATTAGACAAATCTCGCCGAATCCCGTCCAAGAAACTCGCAGACCGCTCGGCTTCCCCCGAATCCCGACGACCCCTATAAATCCCGCCGAAAGAATCTCCGCCGGTTCACCTTCCTCACGACTCGCGCAGGAGACCTCTGGACGACCCTCGCCTTCCTCGCGCAAGTGCTCTTCCGCGAACTCGCCGACACCCGCAGCCCTTGGTATCACGCTCTCGTCGACGCCGTCGAATAGCTGCTGTGTGTGACCTTCTTCCGCAAACTCGCGCAGGAGACCTCTCCCCGTGAGATTCTAACAAGGGCGCACCACACGGGATACCACCGAAGCTCTTCCTGAAGCTCACCAACTCTCTTCCACCGAGGCCCTTAGGTAACCTCCTCCTTACTGGCTCCAAGGCCGAACCCCATGTGATGCTTTCGTTTTGAATGTACACTAATGCTTGGAGTCGGGCTTCTTTCTAGATCCTCAATGGCCCCAAGGACGACCGCAGGTTTGATTTCTGGTTGCGAACTGGTTCGCACTGGTTTTTCTCATGCCTCGGACGAGTTCCGAAACATCGTTCTCATGTTGGAAGAAGCCGGGCTAACCTTCATATTGGAGCATCCTTGCAAAGTCTTAGATAAAGAAGTGCTGGAGTTCTTTTCTACAGCAAGGCTTCGAAACCAAGACTCCATCATCAAGAGCAAGGTGGCGGGGACTAAAGTAAAGATGTCTGCCAGTAAGCTAACACGCTACCTGCAGCTCTCAAGTGCGGAGCAGGAAGACTATTTGGAGGACGAGGACAAAGCCAGAACCCTCCTGTTCTGCGGTCTACCCAGAGGCACACGATCAGTAAAACGAAAAGAGATGAATGAAGAAGGGAAGCTCCTATCCGACATCATAGGAAAAGTACTCATCTGTAAGCCAGGCTCCCATGATCATATCTCCGGAGATATGTTCAAAATTCTCATAGCCGTGGTCTGCAGAAAGAGGTTCAACTGGGGAGAGTTGATGTTTCAAAAGATCAAGGACACTCTGGGCACTCCGAGCTTCGGCCGCATCATCAGTCTATATCTCAACCAGCTCAACGGAGATAAATTCGACATGAGCAAAGGAGTTCCTCTACATTACTTGAAAAAGATGGATGCCACTGTATTTGATCGATGGGAGTGGCGCATCGGACAGCCTGCTGTAGAAGAGCATGAGGAAGTATCTCCCGCAGCCTCCCCCCGTGAAATTCCTGATACTGTGATTGCAGGAATCGAGGGGGAGTCTCTACCCACTCATTTGGATATGATATCTGAAATCGCCCAGGTGGCAAGAGATGCGGTG
This sequence comes from Platanthera guangdongensis, assembly GCA_039583875.1. NCBI lineage: Eukaryota > Viridiplantae > Streptophyta > Magnoliopsida > Asparagales > Orchidaceae > Platanthera > Platanthera guangdongensis. The sequence continues at coordinate 106,703,537 of CM077154.1, read as the reverse complement.
GTAGAAGTTCATGAAGAAAGTGAACCTGGGTTGGAGGATGAGGAGGTACCGAACAGAACCACCCACGGAACTGAAGCTGAGGCACTGATCACTGCTGATCAAGAAGTGGAATAAGATGCTGAGGTGGATGAGTTTTTGGATGAGGACGGAGAGGACGAGGTCAGTGAGGGCCATGAAGTGGTTGAATCTCCAGATACTGATGAACCTCCTACTGCTAAGCCTGCACCAGTGGAGGGGGAGGTAAATGAGGCCACCAACATTCCTCCCATAGAGGCTGTGATTGTATCCAGCTCTACTGATGCTTCTGCGGCCGAGCCAGAACAAGACCAAGAAGTGCCTCCGGGTATTCCACTACGAGATGACCTAGCCATTCACACTGTACATATAATTCAGGGCATCGTGAATGAGCTTAAAACCTCTTTTGATAAAACTCAGAAAACAATACTGCAAGAGATTAAGACTTCTGAAGATCTCATGCTGAAGAATATGGTGGCAATCAACCACAAACTGGATATGATGGAGAAGAAGTTTGAAGAAAAGTATACTGCGGCCGGCGAAGCTGTCACACTGTTAATGGCCGGCTTGAAAAAGACTACTGACACTCTGGCTGTTGTCAATCAGAACACACACGTTGTGGCCAACAATATTCAGAAATTTGATGGCAACATGGTCACTTTAAATGCAAATCAGCAGGCCCTAGTCACTGAATTCAGCAAGACAACTAAGCACATTGATGACTCCTTGCACTCATATGCCAATTGCATAGCTGAAGAAGCCAAAAAGGGGGAGAAGGAGTATATCGCTAAGATGGCTGAGCTCCAGAAAAGCATGGATGCAAACTTTGTGAAATCAAGCAACTACGTCTATGAGAGTTGCTGGTGGATGCTACAACAGGCACTGGGCACGTTAGGAGTCGTCCTACCTGACCAACCTGCCGGTGCTCAGGCTCCTGAGACTTCTACGGCTGCCGAGGAAGTACATATTGCTGAGAATGTAAGTACAAGTGCTGCTGATATTTTCACTGATGAAGCTGACGCTAGGGCCATCTCCAAATCTAAGCTGAGAAGCATGTTTGACCAGGAGGCCTTAGCTAAAGCAAGGGGAAAGAGGAAAATTCAGGAAGGGACATCAAAGGAGACACCAACTCAAAAGAGGATCAGACTAAGTGAGGAGGAGGTAAGAAACGAAAGGTGGAGCCCAGTCTCAAGGAGCATCATCCTAGACACCTTCCTGCTGCAAGAAAGAGGAGAGATAAATCGAAATGAAGCATATAGTCAGTATGAATGGGAGACGCACAAAGCATTTGAAGCGAAACGCAACATTTTCTTCAGAAACAACAAGGATCCAGACAAAGTTGCTCCTCCTAGGTACTATCCGAAGCCCAAGGAATACATGGAAAGGCAGAGCAAAAAGTACTTGGCGCAAACTCTTAAGGGTGACGGAGCTAAGGACAAATAGTCACTATCTTATAGCTGGTCACGGTGTATTAAGAACATTTAACAATTATTACTGTCGTGTGAACAATTCTGACTTATATGTGAACATATTTCTCTTGGTATATATATATATATATTCTTGAATGTGTGAATGACTCAAGTCCTGTTCTGATTGCATTTATTACCTTGTGTTGCATAATTAATTTTTAAATGCTATAATTATTATTTGATAGGTGTTATTCATCTTAGCTAGTAGGGTTTTGGCTTCGTCAAATAGGGGGAGATTGTTGGGTATTGTATCCACGATTACCTAGATTTGAGGAAGCCCCCTGTCAAGCTAAGATGAATTCACAATGTATTTGATGAAACATTTCAAGTTGTACTTGCAGTTTCTCCACGCTAAGTGCACACCAATGTCAGGGTGCAGTAGGTCAATATACACGGGTCTGCACGACGTAATCCCTCGTTGAGCAGATCAGTGTGTTGGCCTATGTGTACTCTCTCTATTGGAGTGCACTTACTTTCAAGTACAGGACCGCTCATATGCAAGAGAAGACAAGGAGCATGGAGGATCAAGGAGCAGCTCCTAGGTGGAAGACGAAAAATCGTCCAAGGCAAATTCGACGAGAATCACCAAGTGATTCTCGCCGAATCGGCGAGAATCACTTGGTGATTCTCGCCGAATCGACGAGAATCATCAGTGATTCTCGCCGACTCCTTCTGGCCATCTCAATATGGTGCCAAGCAAGATTCGGCGAGAATCACCTGTAATTCCCGCCGAACCAGTGGTCATGCAGCCCATGAATACCAAGTCCAAGTCGTTGAGAATCGGCAAGTGATTCGACGAGAATCACAAACGATTCTCGACGAATCGACGAGAATCACTTGGTGATTCTCGCCGATTCGTCGAGAATCGTCTGCGATTCTCGCCGATTTTTACTTGGCGTTTTCTCAGAATGCTGCTGGACCGGATTCTGCTTCTGGACTTATTTGAACCGGATTTTGGGGATTTCTTTTGTGGGTCCCACAAACGGTCATATTTGAGAATACTACAGTATAAATACATGAGTATTTTTGAACAGCAGAGCACGACAAGAGAAAAAGAAAAACGAGCGGCGACGTAACCCTAAATCCGCGAACTCGCTCCGCTCCGCCGCCGCCGCTCGCGTCAAGTGGTCACTGCTGCTGATCGCTCCTCTTCCCGATCTCCGGTGACAGAAGCTTAGCAAGGCTTGTGTCTCACGCGTCTATCCGGAGATCTCTTGTCTCTCGATTCGTTGACCGGGAAAAACTCCCCCGTCCGAATCGATCGAGACGACTGATCCTAGAGTGACCGTTGGTAGACCTAGCTTGCTTCGCTACGAAGTTTAGATCTCCAAGTTCTGCAGCCACTCTTCATCGTAGCCGCCAATCCGAAGCTAGCCGCCGCTCGTGTGCCGCCGCCGGTTCCGGGGAGATCTTCTCCAAGAGAGACCAAGGTCGTAGACTCTTCATCGACTTCAAGAACACGTCGTCGAACAAAGAGGAACACCGAAGTCTCCAAAAGAAGTTTGTATTTCATATACATTCCATATTTACTGGTGTTGTAAAGGAACTTTTGTTCCGTGGTGTAAGGGTTGGGTGCAACCCGATTTGTGGGAGTGTTGACTCTCACGTGTGGAAGGGCTCCTTCCGTTAGTGAAGGGATTGGATTTCAATCCCGTTGGAGAATTGACAGAGTCGTCCCTAGTTGGGGAGATAGGTCGAAGGGGGAAAGTGGATGTACCCAAGTCGGGGAACCACTATAAATTTGCTGTGTATTCTGTGTGCTGTGTTTGTTGTTTTTATTGTGCAGGTACATCTGTAAATTCCGCAAAAGAACCACACGTTACCTATTCCCCCCCCCCCCATAGGTACACATAGCCGACACTAGGTGGACTTTCAAACAGCAAGGGGGTGTAGGGTACATGTCCGCACCCCTTTGCGAAGAGCCACAGGGAGATCCAGGTCGGCGGCCCCCTCGGTATCCGGAGCGTCCGTGGCAAAGAGAGCTGGCCCAGGAGAAGAGAGTGACGGCGGCAGAGAGGATGGAGACGGTGATGGAGAAGTGGGAGAGAGAGGTGGAGCGAGAGGAGGGGATGGAGATGGCGGAGGGGTGGATATCTCGGTAGGAGACGAGGGAATGAAGGGAATAGCAGGAGAATCAGAAGCTGGGGGAAGAGGAGAGGAAGCGGGGGAAAGAGAGGAGGATTCAGCCGAGAAGTAGGAGGCATTCTCGAAGAAGGTAACGTCAGCAGAGACGAACTGCTGACGAAGAACAGGGTTAAAGCAACAGTAGCCTTTCTGAGTGGTGGAGTACCCCAGAAAGACACATTTGGTGGAGCGAGTGGATAGCTTGTCCCGGGTGGCAGATGGGGCATGCACAAATGCAGTGCATCCAAAGATTTGGAGAGGGAGAGGAAAATGCTCCTTGCCCGGATACAGAATGGGGAATGGTGTTTTCCCATGGAGAACGGTGAATGGAATGCGATTGATGAGGTAGCAGGCAAGGAGAACAGCATAGCCCCAATAAGAGCGAGGGACATGCATCTGGGTCATCAATTTGCGAGCCACATCGAGGAGGTGACGGTTTTTGCTTTCCGCCACCCCATTTTGTTGGGAGGTGTAAACACAACTTGTCTGATGAATAATGCCATGTTGCACACAGAAAGATGTAAAAGCATGACTCAGATACTCTTTAGCATTGTCGGAGCGAAAGGTTTTAATACAAACATTAAACTGAGTTTTAATTAACTGATAAAAAGAGATCCATACAGCTAAAAGTTCAGAGCGATCTCGTAGGAGATACACCCAAGTACAGCGAGAAAAATCATCAATAAAAGTTACAAAATAAGAACTACCTCGACCAATGGTGAGGGTAGGAGCAGGTCCCCAGACATCGGAGTGGAAAAGATCAAAAGGACGAGTAGAGCCCCGACCTTGCTTCGGGGGGAAGGAGAAACGATGATGCTTGCCTAGTTGACAGGCGTCGCATTGGAGAGGAGTACTGGAGGGAGGGAGGTGGGGCAGAAGGTGATGTAGAAGTCGTGGTGGAGGATGACCGAGGCGGAGATGCCACTGGAGAAGATCCGTACAAGAAGAGGAGAAGGCGGACAAGGCAGAAATGTTGTCGAGGAAGTAGAGGCCGCCTCTCTCAGTCCCAGTAGCAATCGTCCGGTGGGAGCTCGGATCCTGAAAAGAACAAGAAGTCGGAGTAAATGTCACAGAGCACTGAAGCTGCTTACATAAAGAGGTAACAAACAATAGATTACACGGAAACTTGGGCACATAGAGAGTGTCCTCTAGTCGTAGTGACGGAGTAACATGAACCACTCCCATCCCATAAACCGGGGAGGGAGAACCGTCCGCAACGAGGACCGGGGGAAACAGATCATGTTGTTCGAGTAAAGAGAAGCACTGAGGATTGTCTGTCATGTGATTAGTTGCACCAGAGTCGATGAGCCATTTACCTTGAGTCACCATGTGGGCACTACCTGAGGATGTGACAACAGAGGCAGATGGCTTGGAAGAGTCACCGGAGGGGCGAAGATGGGGATGCTTCGTCCAACAGCATTCGGAAGTATGTCCGGTGCAGCCACAGTGAGAGCAAAGGTAGCGGGAAGAAGCACGTCCGCCGGACTGGTGACTGCGGCTACCAGAGCCACTCCGCTGAGTGTGATGAGAATAGTTGTCCGGTGGAGGAGGAGCAGGCAGAAGTGGGCGCTGAAGGAGAGAGGTGACAGCAGCGATGCGGGCAGCGGTAGCATCTAAGGTAGGAGATTCTGCCTCACCCAGAATTTGCTGGCGGATCATGTCATAAGTATCAGGAAGCCGGAGAAGATAACACACAACCAGAAGCTCCTGAAAGTACTTGTGTTGTTGAGCCAAATCCGCAGAAAAGGGGCGATTCTGAAGAATCTCAGCCCCAAGATCCTGAACCTGTTGGTAGGCAGCATCAGGAGACAAGGTAGGATGGGCAAAGAGGTCTGTATACAACGTATAGATGCGGGATGTCTGAGCCCCCTTGGAGTATAGAGCGGTAAGATGAAGCCAAGCGGCCTTGACCGTCTCATCATGACGGATGATGGGAAGGCACTCATCGGAAAGACTGTTTGCGAGCCAAGTACGCACAAGCGCGTCACTCACATCCCAGTCATCAAAGAGAGGTGAAGTGATAGGAGGTGGGTCATCAACGAGATGGTGGCGTTTGTGTTGCGAGCGGAGTAGAAAGGTGAAAGAGACGCTCCAATCCGGGTAGTTGGAGTCGACAAGCTTGGAAACGGTGCCAAGGTTCCCGAAAGGAGTAGGAGGAAGAGGCGGAGTCGGATTGGTGACATGGGTGGTGGCAGTAGAAGCATCAAAAAGATCCATAGGAGCAGGAAAAGGGAAGCCGGGCGGTTAGAAAACAACCCGCACGGATCAGAAGAAAAGATGCAGCGGTCACGCGGGGGGAAACCAGCGGCCAGAAAAGTCACGACCAAGCCGCAGACCCAAGCAGAGGGGAAGAAGTCGAACGGTTAGAGGACAGGCCGCTCGAACAGGAGCAGCGACAAAACAGGTCGCGGCGACAGGAGGCGGCGACTTAGAACAGGAAACAAAAAATTCGCGCACACAGAGGGGAACGACAAGGAGAGGAAGAGGCCGCGCGGACAGGGTGCAAACCGGCGAAACAAGCTGCGCGGACAGGGAAGGCACAGAATCAGGAGGAGTAGATCGAGTCCTCTGATACCATGTAAGAACCGAACAAAAACAAACCGAAATGGTTTTAACTGAAACTTTATTATCCGAAAAAGGTATCTATTACAAAGGTATGGCCTCCCTTATATAGAATGGAGGAGAGAAGAGAGAAAACAAATAAGAGATGTGGGACTAAAAATTTACATGACACAAGCAGACTATACAGACATAAACCGCACAAGCCGCGCGGTTAGGCAGAAGGGCTAACCGCTCGGCTACTACCAGAGAGAGAGATCGTCATGGGAGACCGCTAGACCGCCCGGTCTCCAAGTCGCTAGAGACAACCCGCTAGATCGCTTGGACCTCAGACAACAACACATAGCAACCAAACCGCTGAAGAGTAACCGCCAAATCGTGCGGTCATCAACCCGCCAAGCCAGACCACCAGACTGCCCGGTCACTAACTTCAACAAGCCTCAACCCTCGACTAGATTCAAAGGACCTAAGACTGACCCAAAGCCTCGGCAGGGAGGTCCCACCTCACACCCGGAAGATCTCTGAGAGATTCCCCTCCAAAGCCAAAAGCTGGGCTAGGAGCTCCTCAGAAAGCACTGGAAATTGGAAGATTATGAAAACTTGCCTTCTAAGGAGCCCTTATGGGTCTATTTATAGCTTTTGCTGACCTGAGATTACTGAAAACCCTTAGTTAATCTGCCAATAGCTAAATCCCGTTGTTCATCTTGAGGGTATAGGGGTAATTTTACCTGAGGGTAATCAGGTCATTTTACCCAGGGCCCTGGACCCCACTCGGCGAGAACTCTGAGCCGAGAGCCCTCCTGTGAGAGCCCGATGCAAGAGGTCTCGCCTGCTTACAGGCGAGAGCTCCTCCAAGACAGGAGCTTGGCGCAAGTGCAAACGTTCCCGCCCCCACTTATGGGCGAGAACTTCTTCAGGGCGGGAGCTTCTGCTAACCTGAGGGTAATCAGGTCATTTTACCTAGGGCCCTGGACCCCACTCGACGAGAACTCTGAGTCGAGAGCCCTCCTATCAGAGCCTAGCGCAAGCGGCCTTGCCTGCTTACAGGCGAGAGCTCCTCCAAGACAAGAGCTTGGCGCAAGCGCAAACGTTCTTGCCCCCACTTATGGGCGAGAACTTCTTCAAGGCGGGAGCTTCTTTGGCTAGCCTAATCGTGATCGTTGGTGCCTCCTGGTCTGACTCAGCGAATATGGGGTTGTACAACGCATAATTAACATATTTGAACCACACTATTATTATTTGTAATAAGATCTACATGATAACATAACTTTCAGAAAAGTAGTCAACCGACTTTCCTCAAATAAGGAGAGGATTTAATTCTTTATCAGAAGATGTTCCACTTGTAAACCTTATTGGCTATCATTTTCCTTTACTCTACTGTGCTCTTACTAACCTCTCCAGTTAAGATGTTTCATTTTTGCCGGCTCACGAGAAGTTAGAAAAAGACTAGATGGGTGGGTGAGAAAGCTAAATTTTTAGATAATTCATGTTTTAAATTATGGTACACAGGAAAAAATAAAAGAAGAAGTGTAGTAGGTATTATTGTGGATACTACTTGGAATGATGAAGTTGTTGGGGTAAGTAGAAAAGGTGATAGAATCTTAGCTCTTAAATTGGTCATAGGAAAAAAAACTATTAATGTGATAAATGTTTATTCGACATAGGTAGGATTAAGTGAATCTATTAAAGTGTAATTTTGGGAAGACTTAGATGATTTAGTAAGAGAAATCTCATAAAAGAGAATATTTTCATTGGAGGAGACTTAAATGGACAAAAAGGGAAGGAAAAATGTATATTACACAGCCGTTCATGAAGGAAATAGATATGGAGAAAGAAATGAAGATGAACGAACCATTTTAGACTGTAGTAGCACATGAACTAATTGTATCAAATACGCTTTTCATAAAGAGAGAAGAACATTTAATTACGTTTAAAAGCGGACCAAATAAGTCACAAATTGATTATTTTATGACTCGTAAAATGAATAAAATGATTTGTAAGGATTGCAATGTCATACCAAGAGAAAGTTTGACAACACAACATAGGTTAGTGGTGTTAGATGTACAAATTAAATATAATAAATTTAAGACAACAACAAAAATATTACAAAAAATTTGGTGATGGAACTTGAAGATGGAAAAGCAGGTTGCTTTCAAAAAGGCAGTTATGGAACAACTAGTTAATGACCCCTTATGTTGATCCAAATACCTCATGGGAAGTTATGTCTTCATATTTAAGGATAAATGAAAAGAACATAGTTGAAGTATCAAAAGGTCGTGGGCCCCCAAATAAAGAATTTTTGTAGCGAAAAGAGGAAGAGCAAGACAAAGTGAGGGCAAAGTGCTATAAATCACTCTACACTTGTAGGAATGATGAAAACTTAATGAGGTATAAAGACGCCAAAAAAGAAGCTAAACAGTCAATAAGTAAGCAAGAAGTCTTGCTTTTGAAGAATTTTATAAATGACTAGACACCAAAAATGTAGAGCGTGATATATATAAAATTGCTCGAGATAGAGAAAAAAAGAGAAGAGATTTAAGTCACGTAAAATGCAAAAAAGATGAGACAGATACAGTTTTGACGGATGATGTGGATATTAAAGAGCGATGAAAAAGATACTTTTATCAACTTTATAATGAAATCAAGAAAAAAGAATTGAACTTGGAAGAGTTAAGTAAATAAGAGAAGTATAAAAACATAACATTTTATCGTAAAATTCAAGTATCAGAGGTAAAAGATGCTCTAAATAAGATAAAAAATGGAAAGTCGGTTGGGTCAGACAATATATCCATCAAAGTATGGAAATGTCTAGAAAATGAAAGAGTTTTGTGGATTACATATGTTTTCAATAAAATTTTGAAGTCAGAGAGGATGTCAGATCAATAAAGAGAAAGTATCTTGGTACCTTTGTATAAGAATAAAGAAGATATACAAAATTGTGTTAATTACAGATGAATTAAATTGATGAGTCATATCATGAAACTATGAGAACAAGTAATAGAAAGAAGATAAAGATGAGAGACTAACATCTCGGAGAATCAATTTGGATTCATGACAGGGAGGTTGACCATGGAAGTCATACATCTCTTGAGGAGACTCATTGATAACTATCTAGAAAGAAAACAAGATTTGCATATGTTGTTTATTGATCTTAAGAAGCCTTATGATAGAGTTTCAAGAGAGATCTTATGGAGAGTCTTAGAAAAGAAAGGTGTAAATGTATCATATATTGACATAATCAAAGATATATAAACAAATTCAGTAACAAGGGTGAAGACATCTGGAGGATTAACACAGGAATTCCCCATTACTGTTGGATTACATCAAGGTTTAGCTTTAAGCCCTTATCTCTTTACCCTTATCTTAGAAGAGCTCACCAGACATATCCAACAAGCAATATCTTGGTGTTTATTGTTTGTGTATGTTATCGTTTTGGTTGATGAAATGCGCGAGGGTGTAAGCAAAAAACTTGAATCTTGGCGATATACTTTAGAAAAGAATGGTTTTAGGTTGAGCAGGGAAAAGACGGAGTGTATGGAGCTTAAATTTAGCAGTACAAGAAAGACAGATGACTTCATTATTAAGTTGGGTGATCAAGATATTTCTCATAGTGAGTGTTTTAAATATCTTGGATCGATAGTTCAAAATGATGGAAGTATTGATAAAGATGTGACACATAGAATCCAAGCGGGTTGGTTGAAGTGGAGAGGCGCGTCAGAGATCTTATGTGATCGTAAAGTACCACTAAAATTTAAGAGCAAGTTTTACTATACTGCAATGAGACATGTGATGCTCTACGGTTCTGAGTGTTGGGCAGTGAATTGTGTACATGAGCAAAAAAATGGGAGTTGCAGAGATGAGAATGTTTAGGTGGATGTGTGGACACACGAGATTTGATAAAATTAAGAATGAAAGTATCAGGGATAAGACGAAAGTAGCACCAATTTCTGGGAAAATGCGAGAAACTCGTCTAAGATGGTTTGGACACGTACAAACGAGACCATTAGAGGCACCTATTAGGAGTTGTGAGACTCTAGTCACTTGGCATGTTAGACGAGGGAGGGATAGACCAATAAAGACGTGCAATGAAACTATAAAGAAAGACATGATGTATTTAGACATTAGTGAGATTATGACAAAAGAGAGGGCATAATTGCGACAAAGATTCCATATAGCCGACCCCACTATAGTGAGATAAAGGCTGGTGTTGTTGTTTTATAATTTATTATATATAAATTAAGGTGATTGTTAACCGCACCCCTCATATGGCTATCTGTACCCCATTTTGTTTTAAAAAACTTCTTTCTAGAACTTTACTCGCACCCCATCTCCCTCATTTTGCGGGAGCCGCACTCCGTCTTCATCTTCACTGAGCTGCTCCCGTCTCCGGCATATTCCTCGCGTCATCTTACTCTATGACCTGTCTCGCACACATCAGTATGTGATATTTTCGGGTGCGGCAAAAAAATATCGGGGTGCGACAAGAAAAAAACGCGGTGCGATTATATTTTCGGGTTGCGGTTAACAATGAAATGCGAATAGCTAAAACTGGATTGCGGTTAACAATCGCCTAAATTAATACATATTTGACAACCAATTATGAAAAAAAAACTTCAATGACATTGTGAAGAGATTAAAATATGAGATCCGCAAACACAAGTTTACAAAAGAATTTCAACTCCGGCTGCTTAATTATTTACTCCTCCATTATATATACATATTTTCAGAGATAACTATCCTGCTTATTACTTGCTCAGCATGGCGGCATATCCGGCGGTGGAGGCAGAAGGCTTTCCTTCGGCCCATTCCCATTCTTAACTATGAACACAGTATTCATTCCCCAGACCATATGTTGATCCAAATGGCAGTGCATGAACCAAACTCCTGTAAAAAACACATGGCATATCATTCAGCTTAATCAAAACATTACAAGAAAAATCTTGATTAACAATGAACAAAATTCTTTATTAATTTTATTTAGCATAAAATTTAGAAAAAAAATCCCTAGCTAATTTTAACTACGAGTTTGTTTCTTGCTAATTTGAAAGAATTTTTTAGCAACCTATTTTATCCTTTCTAAATTAGTAATAAAATCTAATTTTGTTGCTAAAGTTTTATATTTTATTTATAATCAACAAAGTAAACAATGCTTAACCAGCACGAGAATATTTTGTAATAAAAAAATTCATTGCTATCCTGCAACAAAAATCTTGCGATAAAAATTTGTTGCTATTTAATCAATAAAAATTTTGAAACAAAAAAAATTGTTATTATTTTTGTAACAAAAAATCCCTTGCAAATTTTATAGGTAAAATTAAAAATTATTTACGTAAATAAATTTGATGCTAATTAAGAATGAATTATTCAGTCATTCTAATCTCACTTGCTAAATAAAATTGTGCTTAATTCGTATACTTATTTAATAGTTTGGTGTTTAATTGACTATTGTTTAATGTTGTAATCATTAATACTTAATATTCTTAATGTAATAGTGCTTATGAATTTCTTCCCAATAAAAAAATTACATGTGCAAGACATATTTTTGAAAGGTGCAAAATCTGAACATATTTCCAAAATATGTCTTGTATATGCAATTTTAGGAAAGATGATCAACACAGATCTACAACTTTTGTGTCGAGCACTTTTCCTAAAATTGCATGTACAAGACGTATTTCGAAAAGGTGCAAAAAATTATGAGATTTTGAGGTACGACTAGCGAATAACTGGCTGTGGTTAACAATCGCGTAAAAAATATCAAAAAAAAACTTACCTGGATTCTGAGCCCTGAACCGGATGGCGGCCCAACCGCTCCTCGCAACGCCGACGGTGTTCTTGTAAGCAGGATCAACCAGGTTGTAATTCAATGGGTCTTTATCCTTGTCAAAGTTCCCAAACCCCCTTCCCACAACATAGAAGCTGTTTCCATGAAGATGCATTGGATGATTCTCCCTGGCTAGAAGATTAGTCCCCTGGAAAACTATCTCCAAGCTGGTGTTGTACTCCACAACCCTAACCTCCGTCGCAGTCTTCGGAAATAGTAGAAATCCCGGCAGGTTCTCGCCGGTGAAATTGAAGAATAGCGGCGGCTGGTCGGGGAACCCGGTCCCGAACACCCCGCTTGTATTTTTATAGTAGGCCTCCAATAAATCTGTGGTCGGCGTGACGAAGCTTATGTTGTTGAGGCTGGCAGATAGACGGTCACCGTTAGGGCCGCTGCAGTTCCGCCCCGGTTCACAAGATAGAAGGTTGACCGACACCGTGATGAGGATTCTTTCGTCGATTGTCTGCGGCACGTCGACCGGATGCGCTTCAGTTGCCAGCGAGCGTACGCCGGCGACGAACTGGGAGGCTGCTGTGGTGTTCTTGTAGTCCGGAAGGAACGGGAATGCCGGCGTGTTCGCGGAAACCGCGTACTCGAGAACGGCTGTGGTGGTGGTGTTGTCGAAGGGGATGCCGACCGTGCTCGAGTAAGATCTCGCCGCGATGTAGTAGCGACCGCCCACGTTTGAATCTGCTTTGACGAGAAGGTCGTAGGTTTGGCCCGGGGTGATCATGATGAAGTCGACCGTGTATGGTTTCGTGTAGCTTGCGTCGTTGCCGACGACGGTTAGACGGTGGCCGGCGATGGCGAAGAAAAACTCTGTTGTTATTGCGGCGTTGATCACGCGGAGAAGGTAGGTCTTCCCGTGCTTAACTTTGAGGGTGAAGGTGCTCTGGTTCGAGCAAGGGTAGAGATCGCCGGGCTGGCCGTTGATGGTGAAGGCGTCGGAGATATTGGCGCCAGCGCCGGTTTGTATAGATTCGGCAATGACTTCTCTGACGTCGGCTTTCCACCACTCACCTTTATGGATAGAATTTGTTAGATGAATTATGCATATGGGAATTTACCTTGCACCCCTCTGATTATTTTTAAAATTATAGTGATTTTTCTTCAATGTTTACATTTCATAACATTTATTTACACAAAGACCCATTGGATACCCTGAGAAATTTGTAGGTCCACAATGAAATATTTTTGCGCATGGATGTTATAAAATGTAAAAATTTTTATAATTCGACAGTTAGAGGGGTAGAAGTTGTAATTAAGCAAACTTGAAAAAGAGCCCCATAAATAACTCTAAATATATAAAGAGAGAGATTATATGTAAATAAATTAATACCTAGTATGATTGGAATCTCCTTGTAAGGTTTGCGGTAAGGGGAGACGGTGCCTTTTCTCGGGTGCACGATAATGGCGCCATGAACTGTTGCTCGATCCCAACCGCTGTGCGCATGCCACCAGATCGTGCCTTCTTCCTCACTGAAGAAAAGTCTATAGGTAAAGTTAGCACCAGGCTGTATTGGGCACTGTGTGATGTACTCTGGCCCATCCGACCATGGGTTTCTCGGCTGGCTAAGTCCATGCCTATTCATAATTTATCAACAAATTAACATTTTTTAAAATGAATCACAATTAATTTTGAGTTGCTTAATTTATAATCATACCAATGAATGGTGACGTTGTATTTAGCTTTATTATGAACCCTAACAATGACAGTGTCTCCCTTCCTTGCATATATGGTCTCCCCGGGAAATTTTCCGTTCACCGTCAAAATCTTCTTTGTCAAGCAGAGTCTTGTATTTCGCTTCTCTCGAACCTGAAACATGAAGCATGATATACATATATTAATCATGCTAATTATGCATCCTTGAGTTAAAGGCTTCGTTAATGTCCGGTTCATGCGGTCGTAACCGTTTGACCGGGGAAAATAAGTCCCCCCAAACTAAGGCTCTGTTTGGGAGGACTTATTTTCACCGGTCAAGCGGTTACGACCGCATGAACCCAACCTTAATTAGGGTCCGGTTCATGCGGTCGTAACCGCTTGACCAATGAAAATAAGCCTCCTCAAACGGACCCTAAGTCTAAAGCTTAGAGGTCATTTTCATTGATCAAACTTGGGCCCCATTTGGGACAGTGGTGGTGGTCGCAAACGCAAGGATTAAATCGTCATTCGTTAAAGATCACCTAACAAACTTCATTTGTTTAAACATAAAAGTGGATGAAGTTCCTTAGGTGGGTGTTAAGGAATGACAATTTAACCACCAGCATGTTCATGACCGCCACCACGTGTTGAGGTATATTGATATAATGGTAGCAAGTTTTTAGCGGGTTCGGTTTGAACTCGTTAGACATCCAATAATCCGTCGTCGGGGATTTAGGGTTACGCCTATAAATATCCCTGCTAGGGGAACGTGGAGGTCGTTCCAAACTTGACGACCACACGAAATGCTTCGTGCACTCTAACACCACGACCGTGTCAAACAAAGTCTAAGCGTTCGTTTGGCACAATGGTGGCGGTCGGGAACGCGGTGGTCATGAACCATTATTCATTTTATGCTCAAAACTAGTTTATTTTCTTGATAGCGGTCATAATCTTCATCTTGCAAAACATACACTATGATAATGACGTTTTTGACTAAACTCATCAGAGCAAATAAGTTGTGTTTCAAACGAAGCCTTAACCTAAAATTTCAATTCTGAAACCCCATTTCAATTCGAACGAACAGTGGGGAACAAGAGAATTGACGATAGCAACGAAGGACTGATAATTACTTACTATAAAGTCATGCTCAGATGTATCAGCCAAGGCTTGACAAATCAGTAGCCCAAAGAAAACAAGAAATAGGCCTGCAAACTTCATGTTTCTACCCTTAACAAGGAAGAGTGTTAGAGCTGGGGGAGCTGCCATGCCAGTGGAAGGGACATGCAAGGAGGAGTGGTGGAAGGATGTTGTTCACAGCGCGTGAATTTATATAAATTCAAACCCACAGCTTAGGGTCAAGGAAGCCATTTCATGCTTACGCGTTTAATTTATCCGGCGAGATTAATAATCAAGTAAATGTGATTAGCTTGCCTAGCACGGATCCTTCGTGATAATTACATATAATTGTTTGCAAATTGCGATTAAAATTCTACGGGTTTGATTAGTAAAAATTGGAATGAAATGATCAGCGTGGAACTCGTCAATAGATGGTTTAATTAACACCTTTGCCGGACGGTGAACACGAGAAAAAGTCTTCTCCACAGATAAAGTCAAGAGGGCAGTTGAAGAAGTGCATAACCGGGATTAGTTGGGGCTTCAAGTCAACTGTTTCGTATGCGTAAGAGCCGAGTTTGCCTGCCAATTAATTTAACTATGTTTTCTGGGTTCAGTGCTGTGGAAGAAAAGCTTTCCGGAGATTGATAAGTTTTTTGGGTCGTTGGGGAATTGGTGCCGAAGGGATTTTTTTTGGGGGGCAAGGTTATAAGCAGTTTTATAATTACTAAACGTAAACTATGTATTTTTAGGACTGCTGATGGGTTACACCACTATTTATAAGAAGGATTCTCTCATGATCTCCTCCCAAAATGGATCATGGGGTTGACTGGTCAACTCCACCTCTCATGAACTCCTCATAATGAGGGAAACATTGGGGGATGGCCCACTCCCTCTCTCTCCACCAACCCCCCCCCCCCCCCCCCCCCCCCCCCCCTCCCCCTTAAGGGGAAACCGCCGCGGCCAAGCCCCTTGGCCGCAGCCGGCAATGATGGCCGCCGCCGGCGGCCAGGCCGGTGCCGCCGCCGTTGCCGGTCGGGGCACCTCCTGGCCGCCGCCGCCGCCCGGTCGCCCCACCACCATTAATTGCTTGCCTGCCGTGTAACACCCGGAAACTCAAAAGAGGGACGGGTAGTGTTTTGAGCCAAGTTTGGGACGTGGTAGGGGTCACACGGAGTGTCCCAGGGCTGTGTCGTGCTCGGGTTCGACGATCTGGTCGTGTGGTCGACAAAATTGCAGTCGACGATCATCGAGACAGCGAACACAGCCTGAGACACGGGCGTGTCCCAGGCCGTGTCCTGCTCGGGTAGATAGTCGAGTTATGTCAGGGGAGGAACACGGCCTGTAGCCCAGGCGTGTTTGGGTTTGACACGGGCATGTCAAATGTGACACGGGCGTGTCGAGTACCTGTGTTCTGCTCGAGTTGTGTTTGGTCATGTGTCGACGGAGGAACACGTCCCGCAACACGGGCGTGTACTGAATGACACGGGCGTGTCAGGTATGACACGAGCGTATCGAGAGCCCGTGTCCTGGTCTGGATGAGACGGTTTCGGCGTCGATTGAGGCACACGGCCTTGGACACAGGCGTGTAACAAGCCGTGTTCGGCCCAGGAATCTGATTTTAAGTGCGAATCGTGGTCATCTATTTCCTTCTTTTGGGATCCAATGGCCCAGGGCTGTTCTTGCTGGGTTATACCCTGGAATAGGGTTAGAAACCCTCATTTCTTTTGGGTTTTCTCTTTCTAAGAGCTCTAGAGAGAGGGGAGAGCAAGGAAGAAGGAGGAGAGATCCGACCGCCGGTGGAGCTTCGGAGCCCCAAATCGCAAGCCGAGTTCTGATCTACGGAGGCGAAGACGTGGCGGTGCTTTTCATCCGTCTAGATCTTCATGGGGCCGAAGAGAAACGCTAGGGTGTGTGAAGCATTTAGAGTCCGTGATAGAAAAACGGACATAGGAATGGTGTGTGAAGCCTACCCAGACAAGTTGGTCTGGATCGGTGATGTTGCATTGCATGAATGGTCGGAGAAGACTCCGCGCCGATGGTTGTTTTTCGGGTTTTCTACGCGGTAGATTGCAACAGGAAACCTTGGGACTAACTCCGAGGTGCACCCGGAAAACTGGGCAGATACGTGATTCTGCCAATATGGTGGCCTGGGAGCCAACTTGCACATAACTGGGTTATGTAAAGTGTGTGATCGGATTGGGACTCGTGGAAGATTGACCCTCGCAGACGGCTTAAATTGACGTTGCGGTGTGAGCAACGAGTTAGGCGGAACCGTACCCGCTCTATGTCGTTCGGTTAGAGAGACCTAAGGTACGTGGTACTCATCGTTGGCATAGACGGAGGGTCTTAGGCTTTGGCCAGAAAGACCATAATGCTCACGAGAATTGTCATCCAAGGGGCGGTGGTGAGACCGAGGATTTTTACTGGGTTCACCGAGAATGTGCCTTGAGAGCAATAAGTGTGTGGCCGTGCGAGCTTACGCCTGTGATGATGTGTAATTTCACTACTGTTAAGATATGCTAATAAAGTGCAGGGAAGGAGCATCGTCGCCCCGAGTTTAGGGGGCGGGGTCGTTATAATTTGGTCAGCTTTAGCTGACCATTGCTTTTGTTTGCCACCGCTTTGGTAGATTGTTACTTGCAGGTGCTACGGACCCTAGTGGCAAATAGCAGGAAAAAGCCGATATTGCTGAGCCGACCCTCGAAGGCCTTTATATGTCTGTTTACTTTTATTCTCATGTGTGACCGGCCTGGGTGCTGAGGTTTGGAAGACACTTTTATTTAAGTAAACTCTTATAAGGCCATAAGGCCAAATACTTGTGTATTTGTACTTTCATTCCTATTGGGTTTATTTAGTGGACATTCATGTTGTGGCTGGGTTCTTATTTATGCAACTTTTAAAATGCTTCCGCTAGAATGTACTCTGTATAGGACGTTGGTTATTGGCAGAATGGTTTCATTGTGTAACCCTTCGGTCTGTCTGTGGTATATGGTGTCGGGCCCCGGCCGGACCTACTGCTATATGCTATGTGACAGATATGGGGTGTTATAATTTGGTATCAGACTACTGATTTCGGTCAACTTAAATGAATTTGTGGACGAATTCTTTTAAGGGGTGGTGAGCACATGTGTGTGCGTCATCATTATAACATAAAAAGAACTCATGAATGTCCACTTAGGAATGAAAATACACATGTTTGACGAACCTGCGTGTTCCTATAATTGCTTTTTGCAATTTTGTTTGGTTGCTTAACAGTGTTTTGTACGACTATAGGTGACCAGGAGTGGTGCAGGGCCGTCAGAACGCCCGGTTTCTGAGGCAAGTAGCGCACCGAATGATGTGCCTGCAACACCTCCCTTGGCAGAAACTATACGATTGGTGGCTGAAGCGATGTTTGCCATGATTAATACCCAACCTGCAAGACAAAGGCAGCAGCCTGCCCCTGCGGTGGAGCAGGTACCGCTTCAAGCAGTGGAACCGAGAAGGGTGGAGCAAGTAGTGGTGGAGCCTTTGGTGCCTAGGAGAGCAACTGAAAGGCAGCTCAAACATGTTATGGGCTTCAATCCTCCGCTGTTCGCAGGGACGGGAACCTCATCCCAAGCTGAGGATTGGCTCTCCCGAGTAAAGAGAGTTCTGACAGCTACTGAAACGGAAGAGTGGCAGATGACCACCATAACTACTTTCCTGTTGGACGGAGATGCAAGGCTGTGGTGGGAAGGTTTGGAGCTACATCTTTTGAGGGGAAGGCAACTCACGGACATCTCGATGGAAGAATTTTCGAGACTCTTCTTGGCAAGGTACACTCCCTCGGCTCAGAGGATCGCGATGGAAAATGAATTCCAAAAGTTGACGCAAGGAGAGAGTAGCGTGGACGAGTATCTCCACGAATTTACATGGTTGGGTCGGTACGCTATGTCACAACCCGCATTTTCACCGCAAATAAGGCTTATCAGAGTAAGGAAAAATGCGCGTCATGATGTCACGTCAGCAGGGGATAACTGCGGACGGTCAGGCAGACACCAAACTAATCATGAAGAAGGTTTCCTTTTTAAGTTATTTTAAGGAAAAACAGCTAAGTGCAAAAGTTAGCCGTATCCCTCGGCTTAGTGGCTCATCTAGTTCACGAATCAAAATATATTATAGCTGCGGAAAATATTTGATTAGATTAACGCAAACATCCTACATGAACAAAATGTCCCAAAAGGACAACTCACGCTATGCAAGACTCTAAATTTATTATAGTAGGGAAGATAGCTTTTACGGTCGCCAAAAATAACAAGTTAGAGTTTCAAATTATGCAATGCATGAAGTAATAGTAGTAGGTTTTATAGTTGATAATACCTAACATACATTCCTAGCATAAATCCTCCTAGAGAACAAGTGATCCACATCCACATTTAAAGAGATGAGCAGCTAGCAAGTATCCAACAACTAACAATTCAGTGGGTGCCAACAAACTGACACGAACCCACGAACAAAAGTATGTCTGAACTAGTGAAACTAAACAAACATCAAACTACCTCGCTATGACGAGGCAACAACCACGGCCAAACACTACCGCCAGAAAACTCCAAAAACCAGCACTGCTAACTGCTACTGCTCTGAACCTGAGGCATTCCAAAGACAGAACAGCTCAGCATGAAGGTACAAGAAGTGGCAAAAAAAGTAATAAGCCAAAATAAGCAAAGGTCGACAGGGGTACCAACCCAAGACCAAAAAACACTGAAGTAAAGTACAAAAGAAACAGGGCATCAACAAGAAAAGAACTCTTACGTGATCTATCATGTTCAACAAGAGTACACCAGATGCACAAGGCTATAAGGTGACTATGAATAATTCACAAGAAGGAAAATACAAACCTTTATTAGGCACCTGTGGTCGACTCTACCCAAAAACACGGCGAAGTGGTCACTCTTGGACACACCACCCAAAAATAACAACGAAGTGGTCACTCTTGGATACACCACCAAAAAACATGGGGGAAGTGGTCACTCTTGGACACACCACAAAAAACACGGGCGAAGTGGTCACTCTTGGACACACCACCCCAAAAAACAAAGCGGATATATAATCCGTCTAACTGCGAGGGAATCTCATACTCTCCACCATACACCGCAGACGTCCAAAAACAGAACCAGGTAGGCTTCCACAGGGCACTAAAGCAGGTAACAAACACTGCGGAGGTGGAATCGTCCACTAACTCCCGTAATCAAAAAACCCAAAGAAGTCATAACACAAATATCTCAGGATTTGGCTCGACAGATTCTACTTGACATTACCGAACTCAGGACGCGGTTGATCAACCTCTAGGAGCAATTTACAGTTCTAGATAAATTCTAACGCGCTAAATAACGAAACTTAAAACATGCATAGCCCTCATTAAGACATACCAGGAACAATTAACCAAAACCAGACAAAACCGGGCTTTCCAAGACAACACCTTACAACAACAAAGGATCGTTGAGACGATTAAGCATAACAGTGATTTGGAAGAATAAGCACAGAGAATTTAAAGAACATGAAAGTGTAGTCATTACCATCAGATCGGACAAAGAGAAACGAGAGGAAAACCACCACTTGCCCTGGTTTTACCGGAAAAGTCCTCTGAATCGCTGCACGTCGTAGATCGGGGCAAAAGACTGCGGGAGTAGTTGAAATCTAGACAAAAATAACCAAAATAGAGGTTAGGGCCGAAACACCCTGACGAGAAATCTCAAGAAACGGGGAAGAAATTACAACGAGGGCGCAACTCTCAACAAGAGCTTTCCAAATCTACGATTGGTTTGAAATTCCGAGCACCGGAGCACCGCCAACAGCCACTGGAAGGAATAAGGACAAACAACCTCTATCTCGCTCACGCCGCTCTGGTTCGGAAGGAAAAAGAATCGGAGAAGAAGATGAAGAAGATATTTATACCAAAGGTGATAACAGGAAGAACCACAAAATAAACCGGGTTTGGTTGAACCAGAATTCCCGAGATAGGAGGGAAAGAGTTACTCGAGTAATAGAAGACCTACTCGTGTAGCTCATTACAACTACTCGAGTAACAGAGACCTATTCGAGTAGTTCATTACAACTACTCGAGTAACAGGGACCTACTCGAGTAGTTCATTACAACTACTCGAGTAACAGAGACCTACTCGAGTAGTTCATTACAACTACTCGAGTAACAGGGACCTACTCGAGTAGTTCATTACAACTACTCGAGTAACAGAGACCTACTTGAGTAGTTCATTACAACCTACTCGAGTACAGCAAGTGGACTACTCGAGTTTAAGGCAATTACTCGAGTACAGCTAGAAGATTACTCACGAATCCTGATCGAAAATCGTCGAACGCAGAAAGCAGGGCCCGATCGCCGAAATCAGTTTGAAAGTCGTCGAACTAAATTCGAAAATCGTCGAACTCAACACGGAGATCCGCTAGACCTACAGAAAGCTCCGCTCAACGATTTGTCGAGCTCAGCATGACAATCGTCGCGCTCGATGATCGTCGACCTCAGACAGCGCCCAAAAAAGAAGCTGCAATCGTTGAGCTCCGCTCGACGATCGTCGAACCCGACACAGCGCTAAGAAAAGGAACACAATCGTCGATCTCTGCTCGACGATCGTCATACCCGACACAGCGCCAAGAAAAATCGAAGAAAAACTCGGTTCGATGAAAACCCACACCTTAGGAGGGCATCCCGAGAATCAACACAAGCCCAAGGCATTAAAATAGAAATAATCGTGCTCAGATATTTGAACAAGAAATATGAGATCAAAACAAAGGCTCAAACGCGCAGAATTAAACGAAACTCACGCCGTAGGTGAAAACTGCTGCTACGGACACAACGACGAAGTCAAAGCCAAAATCATACAAGCCATTCCCGAGATAATAACCTCCAAAACATGCGGCGAACAAAAACAAAACCCGAAACTTCGATTGCGCGTCGAGACTCCAAAAACGCTCGGGTTGTGACGAAACTGGACGAGCACGTCCAAAACTACTCAAATCCAACACTCGACGTTAAAAGTAACATCACGACGTCATAAATCTAACGTTGCCCAAACAAATTAAATCATCGAAAAATCGGGGGCTTTACAGTCACTCCCCCTAAAAAGAAGTTTCGTCCTGAAACTTATCACAATCCCAAAACCAAACCAAGATCGAAAAAACCATGCATAACTGAAAATATAGCAACATACCCGAAACTAAGAGAAGAGGTGTGGATGAGATCCTCTCATGGCTGATTCCAATTCCCACGTCGCGCTCTCGACGTCTTGATTTCTCCAAAGAATCTTGACCATAGGGATTGTATTTATCCGCAACACACGCTCTTGAAAATCCAGAACACGAACGGGTTCTTCCACATACGTAAGGTTGGGCTGAATCTGGGGTATCGAGTCGAGGACTTGACGATCACTACGAACACACTTCCGCAACTGGCTCACATGGAACACATCATGGACACCAGGGAAGGTCGCAGGCAAATCCAGCCTATAAGCTGACACTCCGATGCGCTCAAATGTAACACCCCCTATCCGTCGCATAATATATAGCAGTAGGTCCGGCCGGGGCCCGACGCCATATACTACAGACAGACCGTGTGGTTACTCATGGAAACCATCCAACCAATCATAACGTCCTACACAGAGCATTCTAGCGGAAGCAGTTTATAAAAGTTGCAATAAAGAACCCCGCACTAAAGCATGAATGTCCACTAATACCAAGTAGGAATGTTATACATACACCAGTACAAGGCTTAAGGCCTTACAAAATGGTTCACTTGATATTACATGTTTTACAAACCACGGCACGCAGGCCGATCATACATGAATAAAGTAGTAAACACTCCAAGTAGGCCTTCAAGGGCCGGCTTCGAAAATTGGGCTTTGGCCCGCTATTGACCGCTTGGTCCAGCAGCACCTGCAAGCAACAAACCACCGCACGGTGGCAAAACAAGGCAACGGTCAGCAATGCTGACCAAATTATAACGATCCCGCCCCCAACTTGGGGCGGCGTTGCTCCTTCCCTGCATTTCATGAGCATAAGCGAGCAATATATATATATATATATATATATATATATATATATATATATATATATATATATATATATATATATATATATATTCATTTCATCACAGACGTTGGCTCGCACGGCCACACGCCCCGTGCTCTCAGGTCACATTCTCGGTGAACCGGTCAATGTCATGTCAATTAAAGCCATAGACATTCCGGACCCACCACCGTCACTTTGACGGCCAAACCTATGAGCATTTTGTCTTCTTGGCCTGGGTCATGACAATTTAAGCCATAGACCACCGAAGACCCTAATCTATGCCAACGACAAGTGCCACGTACCCTTAGGTCTCTTTAACCGAACGACATAGAACGGGTACGGTTCCATCTAACACGTGCTCACATCGCAACAACAATTTAAGCTATTTGCGTGGGTCAAACGTCTCCCGAGTCCCATTTCCCTCACAATTCACATAACCCGGTTATGTTCAAGTTGGCTCTCAGGCCACCAAGTTGGAAAGATCACGCATCCGCCCAGTTTTCTGGGTGCACCTTTGGGTTAATCCCCAAGGCTCCCTGTTGCAAGCTACGGTGTAGAAAACCCGAAAAACAATCAATAACACGGAGTCTTCTCCGGCATTATGCAATGCAACATCACCGATTCAGACCAACATGTCTGAATAGGCTTCACACATCATGCATATGTCCGTTCTCGCTTACGGACTCTAAACAACGGGGACTTCACATATCTACCCGAAGGAACGCCTCCAACTCACTGCAAACTCGCGAGAGCGGGCTTCCTATGCAAAGAAGGAGAGCTACTCATGCTCAAGATGAGGATCGTTACCCTTGTGTTCTTCTTTGGCGCCATGGAAAAGTAAGCGGATGAAAAGCACCGCACTAGCTTTGCCTCCGTGGATCCGGAGTCGGCTCGCGATTTGGAGCTTCGAAGCTCCTCCAATGGCCGGATCTAGCTTCTTCTTCCTTCCTTGGTTGTCCTCTCTCTCTCTAAGCTTTAGAAAGATAACCACTCATGAAAAGTGAGGGTTTCTAAGGCCCAATCCCGGGTATATCCCATCAGGAACAACCCTCAGCCGTTGGATCATCAATTAAAGAAACGAACGACTTTGATTCGAGACTGAAATGTCCAATTTAAACCGCACACGGCCTGGCACACGCTCGTGTCCAGGGTCGTGTGCCTCATTCTCCGTCAAAATTGACTCGCCTGGAACAACACACGGGCATCGAACACGCCCGTGTTCGACCTGACACGCCCGTGTTCCACCTGACACGGCCGTGTGGCCGGCCGTGTACCCCCATCGATTTATCCCGAAAACAACCCGAGCACTACACGGGTTCTAGGACACGCCCGTGTCCTTGCCCGTGTCTACCTCAACACGCCTGGGCTCCAGGCCGTGTACACGGTCTCGACACTCGACACTTCGTCGAGCGAAGATCGTTGACCTCACGTCACGGCCTTGGACACGCCCGTGTCCTAGGCCGTGTGCCTCATCTTGACACATCGTCGAGCAAAATTCATCGACTACCCGGGACGAGTGTCGACACGGGTCGAAATGCCCTACGACACGCCTGTGTCGTAGGCCGTGTGCCATGTCTCGACACTTCGTCGAGCGCAGAGTGTCGACTTCACGGGCTGAGTGTCGACACGGGTCGACACGCACTACGACACGCCCGTGTCGCAGGCTTTGTGCCCTTTCTCGACACAACGTCGAGTGGAGTTCGTCGACCTCTCGACCAACTCGATGACACAAGCCTGACACGCCCTGGGACATGCCCGTGTCCCAGGCCGTGTGCCTCCTGCCAGAACCCAAAACTGGCCCAAAATGTCACTCATCGCTCCTTTGAGTTTCGCGGCGTTACAACTCTCCCCCTCTTAAAAGAATTTCATCCACGAAATTATATAAAGGAAAGACATGTACAAAACCAAAATTTGTACCTTAGCGGAATAACTCCGGATACTCGTCAAGCAAAGTCTGCTCTCGCTGGCAAGAGAGCTCCTCACGACCGCAATTGTCCCATCGGACTTTGACCATCCTGATCTCTTTATTGCATAGCCGCTTGACCTCCGAGTCCTCAATCCGCACGGGCTTGACCTTTGTCATCAACCCACTATCCACCGACACTTGATCAACCGCGATCACTTGCATAGGCTCTTGCACTGCCTTTCGAAGCACCGAAATATGGAATACATCATGTAATCCACCGAGCTCCACTGAAAGCTTCAACCGATAGGCCGCTTCACCAACTCGCTCCAGAACATCAAACGACCCAAGGTACCTCGGGCTTAGCTTTTTCAATCGCCGCACCCGCGAGACACCCTTGAACGGGTTGATCTTTAAGTACACATAGTCGCCCACAGCGAACTCCACGTTCCTGTGCTTGGCATTATAGTACTTCGTTTGCCGGTCCTAAGCGATAAGTAACCTCTCCCAAATGGTTCTCACCAAAGAAGTAGCATCCTCCACTTCCAATCGCTTATACAACTTTGACTCACCCGTTTCTAACCAAGACAACGGCGTGCAGTATTTTCTACCATATAGGGCCTCGAAAGGCGCCATCTGAATACTCGCTTGGTAGCTATTGTTGTATGCGAACTCCACCAAATAAAGGTGGTCTTCCCATTGCTTCCCAAAATCCAAGACACACATACGGAGCATGTCTTCCATGGTTCTATTAGCCCTCTCGGTCTGCCCATCCGTTTGCGGATGGAAGGCTGTGCTGAATTTCTACTTTGTCCCCAACATTTGCTGCACAAGCCTCCAATTATTGGACGTGAACCGCCCATCTCGGTCACTCACGATGCTGCGGGGCACACCGTGAAGCCGTACAATGTTATCCACATAACGTTTTGCCAACTTCTCCGCCGGATCATCCTTCCTATGCGGAATGAAATGTGACACCTTCGTTAACCGATCCACGACCACCCAAATGGCGTCGTTCCCCTTTTGCGACCTTGGCAAACCGTGCACAAAGTCCATAGAGATGTCGTCAAATTTCCACTCCGGAATAGGCAAGGACTTCAGAAATCCTCCCGGCTTTTGGCACTCCGCCTTCACCAAGCCGCAAGTTTGGCACTTCGCTACGTAGAGCGCCACATCTTTCTTCAAACCCGGCCACCAAAACAGTTTCTTGACATCACGGTACATCTTCGTGCTCCTCGGGTGAATCGAGTACTTGGTCTGGTGTGCCTCGTACAACAACTCCACCCGCAAATTGCCCACACTTGGGACGCACAAACGACCGTCTTTCCAAAGCAATCCGCCCTCCACCACGAATTTGGAATTTGACCCATCCAGAGCCTCTACCATGAACTGCTTCATAAGAACATCCATGTCCAAAGCCTGCCGAATCCGATCAGCCAGGTCATATTGGACTTCAGTCCAATGCAGAACTGCTTCAGCACTTGATTGCATATCCACACAAACAATCTCCAACGCCTCCAACTCCCGCACCTACCGCTCATCATGCACCGATAGACAATTGGCTTGAGCTGGGGCCCGATGACTCAATGCGTCCGCAACCGCATTCCCTTTACCAGACACGTAGTGGATCTTGAATGTATAGTCCCCCAGGAACTCCATCCATCTGCGCTGCCGCATATTCAGATCCTTCTGATCAATCAGATACTTCAGGCTCTTATGATCGGTGTAGATATCAATCTTCACACCGTACAAATAGTGTCTCCACGGCTTCAAGGCAAAAATCACGGCCGCTAACTCCAAGTCATGGACCGGATAGTTCCTTTCATGCACTTTTAGCTGTCGCCAGCCATAATCTATTAAACTTCCGTGTTGTAGTAGCACGCAACCCAAACCGCTGCCCGAAGCATCACTGTAAATCTCATAGCCTTCGGTCCCCCATGGCGAACTCAGCACAGGCGCCGTAGTCAACCGACACTTCAACTCCTCAAAAGCTCGCGCGCACTCCGGCGACCAAACGAACTTCTGCTCCTTCCTCGTCAAAGTAGTGAGAGGTAACGCTATCTGCGAGAAGTTCTCTACGAAGCGCCTATACTAGCCGGCAAGCCCCAGAAAGCTCCGGACGTCCGCTACCGTAGCAAGCTCAGGCCACTCCCATATCGCAACAATCTTCGCCGGATCCACAACAATACCCTCTCCACTCAATATATGAACGAGGAACGCCACTGAGGATAACCAAAACTCACACTTCGAGAACTTGACATACAGTTGATTCCTCCTTAGCGTCTCCAAAACCAAATGAAGATGCTTGAAGTGATCTTCCTCACTTTGCGAGTACACCAAAATATCGTCGATGAAGACGATCACAAAATGGTCTAAGTACTCTCTGAAAGTCCTGTTCATCAAATCCATGAACACTGACGGCGCATTAGTCAGCCCAAACAGCATGACCGTAAACTCATAATGCCTGTATCTCGTACTAAACGCTGTCTTCGGGATATCACTCTCCATTATTCGCAGCTGATAGTACCCAGCCTTGAGATCCAACTTCGAGTACACCGTCGACCCGACTAACTGATCAAAAAGATCATCAATCCGGGGGATCGGGTACTTGTTCTTCTCCGTCAACTTGTTAAGCTCTCGATAATCAATACACAGCCTCAAGCTTCCGTCCTTCTTCTTAACAAAGAGGACCGGCGTGCTCCAAGGCGAAGAACTTGGGCGCACATACCCTTGCTCCAACAACTCTTGCAGTTGAACCTTCAGCTCCGCCATTTCCTTAGGTGCTAGCCGATATGGAGATCATGACACATGCTTTGCACCTGTCACTAGCTCAATCGTAAAATCTATCTCCCGCTGAGGCGGGGCTCCAGGAAGATCTGCAGGGAACACATCAGGGTATTCCGATACCACTGAAATACAATCCAACGCTGGCTTTGGCTTCGAAACCTCCACTAGTGTAAAGAACAGTTCTGCACCGGTACGAACTGCCTTCACCACCTGAAGGGCAGACATCAATGTCTTGCTCGATCCCTTTAAGCCTGTAAAAGTCGTTTCACGACTTGATCCCAGCTTGACTTCCTTGCGACAGCAATCGATATAGGCTTGCTGCTCCGAGAGCCAGTCCATGCCAAATATAATGTCGAACTCCACCAACGGAAGTAACGACGCCTGTAGATCGAACTCCTGATTCCCAATACGAATCTTAACATCGCAGACCCTATCCGTGCGCATCGAACACCCATTAGGCAACAACACATCCAACTTATCCTTTGCCATCGAAGAAGGCACTCCGATGAGTGATATAAATCCCTCAGACAAGAAGGAGTGTGGAGCTCCCATATCGAAGAGTGCTCTTGCCGGATTTTCACAAATCAAAACAAATCCTAAACAAGCAGTGGTAAGGTAACATGTGCATAACAAGTATTTAAAGAAATTGATTTGCTATAAATTAAACCGTACCTGTGACCACATTAGCCTGTTTGATGGCCTCCTGTTGGCCAAGATTATACACCCTTGGTTAGGCCGGAGCATAGTGGGACGCGGTCGACTCCACCGCCTTGCCCTTCTCTTCATAAGTCGCTCCCGGCCTTCTCTCGGACTTAGGACGTCCGCTCCAACAGTCACGGGCAAAGTGACCCGTCTTTCCACAAGTAAAACATGCACCCGGGGTCCGAACCGTAGTCGCACCAGAAGCACCAGAAGGAGCTGGACCCGAAGTCCTATGCTTCTTGAAGGACCTCCGATAGCCGGACTTTGAAGTAGTCGGCACTTTGAATTCAGATTTCCTATCACCCAAGCTTTTCTTTGCTTGTACATTCTTCATGTCCTTCTCCAAGGACCGGGCAGTGTTGACCAAGGTTAAGAAACCCTGCGTCATCGGCCCCGAGAGTAGTAACCTCAACTCAACTCTCAACCCTTCGTAGAAGCGATTAGTCTTGCGCTCCTCATCCACAATAGTGGGGATAGCATATCGACTCAAACGAGTAAACTCATGGAGATATTCATCCACGCTCCTCTCACCCTGAACCAACTTCAGAAACTCATTCTCCAACGCTATCTTCTGCGTCGAAGGGAGGTATCTAGCCAAGAACATACTCGAGAACTCTTCCATCGAGACATCAACAAGTTGCCTACCTCTCAATATGTAACGCCCCCTATCCGTCGCATAGCATATAGCAGTAGGTCCGGCCGGGGCCCGACGCCATATACCACAGACAGACCGGGTGGTTACGTATGGAAAACATCCAACCAATCTCAACGTCCTACACAGAGCATTCTAGCGGAAGCAGTTTATAGAAGTTGTAAACAAGAACCCAGCAACAAGCATGAATGTCCACTAATACAACATATAGGAATGTATACAAAATACCCAGAATCGGCCTTAAGGCCTTACAAAAATGTTTCACTTGACTGTTACATGATTTACCAACCTCGGTACGCAGGCCGGCCATACATGAATAAAATAGAAAACATTTCCACTTGGGCCTTCGAGGGCCAGCTTCGCAAAAAGGGATTTAGCCCGCTATTGACCGCTTGGTCCAGCTGCACCTGCAAGCAACAATCCACCGCACGGTGGCAAAACAAGGCAACGGTCAGCAATGCTGACCAAATTATAACGATCCCGCCCCCAACTCGGGGCGGCGATGCTCCTTCCCTGCATTTCATTAGCATAAGCGAGCAATATAAAAACCATAGCCATTTCATCACAGGCGTTGGCTCGCACGGCCACACGCCCCGTGCACTCAGGGCACATTCTCGGTGAACCGGTCCATGTCGCGTCAACTTAAGCCACCAACATCCCGGACTCACCACCACCACTTAGACGGCCATTCCTATGAGCAATTCGTCTTCCTGGCATTGGTCACGTCAATTTAAGCCATAGACCGCCGAAGACTCACATCTATGCCAACGGCGAGTGTCATGTAACTTTAGGTCTCGCTAACCCGAACGACATAGAGCGGGTACGGCTCCATCTAACCCGTGCTCACATCGCAACGGCAATTTAAGCCATTTGCGCGGGTCAAACTTTCACCGAGTCCCATTCTAACACAAGTCACATAACCCCGTTATGTTCAAGTTGGCTCTCAGGCCACCAAGTTGGCAAGACCACGTGTCCGCCCAGTTTTCCGGGTGCACCTTTGGGTTAGTCCCCAAGGCTCCCTGCTGCAATCTACCGCGTAGAAAACCCGAAAAACACCCAATAGCACGGAGTCTTCTCCGGCCTTATGCAATGCAACATCACCGATCCGGACTAACATGTCCGGGTAGGCTTCAACCAAAATGCCTATGTCCGTTCTCGCATACGGACTCTAAACAACGGGGACTTCACATATCTACCCGAAGGAACGCCTCCAACTCTCCGCAAACTCGCGAGAGCGGGCTTCCTATGCAAAGAAAGAGAGCGACTCATGCTCAAGATGAGGATTGTTACCCTTGCGGTCCTCTTTGGCGCCATCGAAAAGTAATCGGATAGAAATGACCGCACTAGCGTTGGCTCCGTGGATCCGGAGTCGGCTTGCGATTCGGAGCTCCGAAGCTCCTCCAATGGCGGATCTAGCTCTTCTTCTTCTTGCCTTAGCTCTCCTTTCTCCAAGGATTTAGAAAGAGGATAAGTGGAAAAAGTGAGGGTTTTCTAAGTCAAAACCCGGGTATATCCCTTCAGGAACAACCCCCAGCCGTTGGATCTTCAGTCAAAGAAATGAACGGCTTCGATTCGGGGCTGAAATGCCCAATCTGGACCGAACACGGCCTGGCACACGCCCGTGTCCAGGGCCGTGTGCCTCATTCGCCGTCAAAATCGGATCACCTGGAACCTCACACGGGTATCGAACACGCCCGTGTTCGATC
Source organism: Platanthera guangdongensis (assembly GCA_039583875.1). Taxonomy (NCBI): domain Eukaryota; kingdom Viridiplantae; phylum Streptophyta; class Magnoliopsida; order Asparagales; family Orchidaceae; genus Platanthera; species Platanthera guangdongensis. The sequence goes on along the minus strand of CM077154.1, from coordinate 106,672,998 downwards.
TGACACGCCCGTGTTCCACCTGACACGGCCGTGTAGCCGGCCGTGTACCCCATGATTTTTCCCCGTTTTCAACCCGAGCACTGCACGGGTTCTAGGACACGCCCGTGTCCTTGCCCGTGTCACCTTGACACGCCTGGGCTCCAGGCCATGTACACGGTCTCGACACTTCGCGGCTAAGTGTCGACACGGGTCGACACGCCCTGCGACACGCCCGTGTCGCAGGCCGTGTGCCATGTCTCGACACATTGTCGACACCAAAGTGTCGACTTCGCGGGACGAGTGTCGACACGGGTTGACACACCCTGCGACACGCCCGTGTCGCAGGCCGTGTGCCGTGTCTCGACACAACGTCGAAGCACTGTGTCGACTTCACGGCTAAGTGTCGACACGGGTCGACACGCCCTGCGACACGCCCGTGTCGCAGGCCGTGTGCCCAGTCTCGACACAATGTTGAGACCAAAGTGTCGACTTCGAGCCTTAGTGTCGACACAGGCTCGACACGCCCTGGGACACGCCCGTGTCCCAGGCCGTGTGCCTGCAGCCAGAACTCAAACTGGCCCAAAACATCCCCCCCTTTGCTCCCTTGAGTTTCGGGGCGTTACAACTCTACCCCTCTTAAAAGAATTTCGCCCACGAAATTACATAAAGGGAAAAACATGTACAAAACAAAATTTGTACCTGAGCGGAACAACTCCGGATATTCGTCAAGCATCGTCTGCTCTCGCTCCCAAGAGAGCTCCTCACGACCGCAATTATCCCACCGCACTTTGACCATCCTGATCTCTTTATTGCGTAGTCGCTTGACCTCCGAGTCCTCAATTCGCACGGGCTTGACCTTTGTCGTTAGCCCACTATCCACCGGCACTTGATCGACCGCGATCACTTGTGTAGGCTCTTGCACCGCCTTCCGAAGCACCGAAATATGGAATACATCATGTAAACCACTTAGCTCCACTGAAAGCTTCAGCCGATAGGCCGCTTCTCCTACTCGCTCCAGAACCTCGAACGGTCCAAGGTACCTCGGGCTTAGCTTTTTCAATCGCCGCACCCGCGAGACACCCTTGAACGGCTTGATCTTCAAGTATACATAATCGCCCACAGCGAACTCCACGTTCCTGTGCTTGGCATTATAGTACTTTGCTTGCCGGTCCTGAGCGATAAGCAACCTATCCCGAGTTTTTTCACCAAATAAGTAGCACCCTCCACTTCCGATCGCTTATACAACTTTGCCTCACCCGTTTCTAACCAAGACAACGGCGTGCGACATCTTCTACCATATAGGGCCTCGAAAGGCGCCATCTGAATACTTGCTTGGTAGCTGTTGTTGTATGCAAACTCCACCAGATAAAGGTGGTCTTCCCATTACTTTCCGAAATCCAAGACACACATGCGAAGCATGTCTTCCATGGTTCTATTGACCCTCTCGGTCTGCCCATCCGTTTGCGGATGGAAGGCTGTGCTGAATTTCAGCTTTGTTCCCAACATTTGCTGCACCAGCCTCCAATCATTGGACGTGAACCGCCCATCTCGGTCACTCACGATGCTGCGGGGCACACCATGAAGCCGCACTATGTTATCCACATAAAGCTTTGCCAGCTTCTCCACCGGATCATCCTTCCTATGCGGAATAAAATGTGACACCTTCGTTAATCGATCGACCACCACCCAAATGGCGTCGTTCCCCTTCTGCGACCTTGGCAAACCATGCACAAAGTCCATAGAGATGTCGTCGAATTTCCACTCCGGAATAGACAAGGACTTAAGAAATCCTCTCGGCTTTTGGCACTCCGCCTTTACCAAGGCGCAGGTTTGGCACTTTGCTACGTATAGCGCAACATCCTTCTTCAAACCCGGCCACCAAAATAGCTTTTTCATATCGCGGTACATCTTCGTGTTCCCCGGGTGAATCGAGTACTTGGTATGGTGTGCCTCGTACAACAATTCCACCCGTAAATTGCCCACACTTGGGACGCACAAACGACCGTCTTTCCACAGCAATCCGTCCTCCACAACGAATTGGGAATTTGACCCATCCAGAGCCTCTATCATAAACTGTTTCATATTAGCATCCATATCCAAAGCCTGCCGAATCCGATCAGCCAGGTCATATTGGACTTCAGTCCAATTCAGCACTGCTCCAGCACTAGATTGTCTGTCCACACAAACAATCTCCAACGCCTCCAGCTCCTGCACCAACCGCTCATCATGCACTGATAGCCAATTCGCTTGAGCTGGGGCTCGGCGACTCAACGCGTCCGCAACCGCATTCCCTTTGCCAGGCACGTAGTGGATCTTAAAAGTATAGTCCCCCAGGAACTCCATCCACCTACGCTGCCGCATATTCAGATCCTTCTGATCAATTAGATACTTTAGGCTCTTGTGATCGGTGTAGATATCAATCTTCACACCGTACAAATAGTGTCTCCACAGCTTCAAGGCAAAAATCACGGCCGCTAACTCCAAGTCATGGACCGGATAATTCCTCTCGTGCACTTTTAGCTGTCTCGAGCCATAAGCTATCACGCTTCCGTGCTGCAGTAGCACGCAACCCAAACCGCTGCCCGAAGCATCGCTATATATCTCATAGCCTTCGGTTCCACATGGCGAACTCAACACAGGCGCCATGGTCAACCGACACTTCAGTTCCTCAAAAGCTCGCGCGCACTCCGGCGTCCAAACGAACTTATGCTCCTTCCTCGTCAAAGTAGTGAGAGGTAACACTATCCGCGAGAAGTTCTCTACGAAGCGCCTATAATAGCCGGCAAGCCCCAAAAAGCTCCGGACTTCTGCTACCGTAGCAAGCTCAGGCCACTCCCGTATCGCAACAATCTTCGCCGGATCCACAGCAATACCCTCTCCACTCACTATATGCCCGAGGAACGCCACTGAGGATAGCCAAAACTCGCACTTCGAGAACTTGGCATACAACTGATTTCTCCTGAGTGTCTCCAACACCAAATGGAGATGCTTGAAGTGATCTTCCTCACTTTGCGAGTACACCAAAATATCGTCGATGAAGACGATCACGAAATGGTCCAAGTACTCCCTGAACGTCCTGTTCATCAAATCCATAAATACTGACGGCGCATTAGTCAGCCCAAACGGCATGACCGTAAACTCATAATGCCCGTACCTCGTACTAAACGCTGTCTTCGGGATATCACTCTCCCTTATCCGCAGCTGATAGTACCCAGCCTTGAGATCCAACTTCGAGTACACCGTCGACCCGACTAACTGATCGAAGAGATCATCAATCCGGGGATCGGGTACTTGTTCTTCTCAGTCAGCTTGTTGAGCTCCCGATAATCAATACACAACCTCAAGCTTCCGTCCTTCTTCTTAACAAAGAGGACCGGTGCGCTCCAAGGCGAAGAACTCGGACGCACATACCCTTGCTCCAACAACTCTTGTAGTTGAACTTTCAGCTCCGCCATTTCCTTAGGCGCTAGCCGATACGGAGATCGTGACACAGGCTTTGCACCTGGCACTAGCTCGATCGTAAAATCTATCTCCCGCTGAGGCGGGGCTCCAGGAAGGTCTGCGGGGAACACATCAGGGTATTCCGATACCACTGAAATACAATCCAACGCGGGCTTCGGCTTTGCAACCTCCACTAGTGTAAAGAACAGTTCTGCTCCAGCACGAACCGCCTTCACCACCTGAAGAGCAGACATCAACGTCTTGCTCGACCCCTTTAAGCCCGTAAACGTCGTCTCACGACTTGCTCCCAGCTTGACTTCCTTGCTACCGCAATCTATATGGGCCTGCTGCTCCGAGAGCCAGTCCATGCCAAAAATGACGTCGAACTCCGCCAACGGAAGTAAAGACGCCTGCAGGTCGAACTCCTGCTCCCCAATACGAACTTTAACGTCGCAGATCCTATCCGCTCGCATCGAACACCCATTGGGCAACAACACATCCAACTTATCCTTCGCCATCGAAGAAGGGACTCCGATGCGTGATATAAATCCTTTGGACAAGAAGGAGTGTGAGGCTCCCGTATCGAAGAGTGCTCGTGCCGGATTTTCACAAATCAATATAAATCCTAAACAAGTAGTGGTAAGGTAACATGTGCATAACAAGCATATAAAGGAATTGACTTGCTATAAATTAAACCGTACCTGTCACCACGTCAGCTTGTTTAATGGCCTCCTGTTGGCCAAGATTGTAGACCCTTGGTTGGGCCGGAGCATAATGGGATGCGGTCGACTCCGCCGCCTTTCCCTTCTCTTCATAAGTAGCTCCCGGCTTCCTCTCGGACTTAGGACGTCCGCTCCAACAATCACGGGCGAAATGCCCTGTCTTTCCACACGTAAAGCACGCACCCGGGGTCCGACCCGTAGTCGCCCTAGAAGCGCCAGAAGGAGCTGGACCCGAAGTCCTATGCTTCTTGAAAGACTTCCGATAGCCGGACTTTGAAGCAGTCGGCACTCTGAACTCAGATTTCTTTTCACTCAAGCTTTTCTTCGCCTGCACGTTCTTCATGTCCTTCTCCAAGGACCGGGCAGTATTGACCAAGGTTAAGAAACCCTGCGTCATTGGCCCCGACAGTAACAATCTCAGCTCATCCCTCAAGCCTTCATAAAAACGATTAGTCTTGCGCTCCTCGTCCATGATGGTGGAGCTAGCATAACGACTCAACCGCGTAAACTCGTGGAGATATTCATCCACGCTCCTCTCACCCTGCACCAACTTCAGGAATTCATTCTCCATTGAAATCCTCTGAGTAGAAGGGAGGTATCTTGCCAAGAACAATCCCGAGAACTCTTCCATCGGAACGTCTATCAGTTGTCTACCTCGCAGATGATGCAGCTCCAAACCTTCCCACCACATCCTCACTTCACCGTCCAGCAGGAACGTAGCAATGGTGGTCATCTGCCACTCCTCCGTCTCCGTCGCTGTCATGACTCTCTTCACCCTAGAGAGCCAGTCTTCAGCCTGAGATGGGGTTCCCAACCCCGAGAATAACGGAGGGTTAAAGCTCATTACATGCTTCAACTGCCTCTCAGTCGCCCTCCTTGGCACTATTGGTTCTACAACTACTTGCTCCATCCTCCTCGGCTCAGCCTCTTGCAGAGGTTCTTGCTCCATCACGGGAGCGGGCTGCTGCGCTTGCCTCCCAGGCTGCGCATTTATCACGGCCAACACCGCTTCAGCCACCAGTCGAATATTCTCAGCCGATAGAGGTGTTGCAGGAGCAACCTCCGGTGCACTACTTGCCTCAGAAACTCGGCGTTCTGACGGCCCAACACCACTTCGGGTCACCTATAGTGGTACAAAACACCGTTAAGCGACCAAATAAATTGCAAACAGCAATTATAGGAACACGCAGGTTCCTCAAACACGAGTATTTTCATTCCTAAGTGGACATTCATGGGTTCTTTTTACTGTTATAACGATGACGCACACAATGTGCTCACCACCCCTTAAAAAGAATTCGCCCACGAATTCAGTTCAAGCCCGACCAAAACCAGTAGTCTGATACCAAATTGTAACGCCCCCTATCCGTCGCATAGCATATAGCAGTAGGTCCGGCCGGGGCCCGACGCCATATACCACAGACAGACCGGGTGGTTACGTATGGAAACCATCCAACCAATCTCAACGTCCTACACAGAGCATTCTAGCGGAAGCAGTTTATAGAAGTTGTAAACAAGAACCCAGCAACAAGCATGAATGTCCACTAATACAACATGTAGGAATGTATACAAAATACCCAGAATCGGCCTTAAGGCCTTACAAAAATGTTTCATTTGACTGTTACATGATTTACCAACCTCGGCACGCAGGCCGGCCATACATGAATAAAATAGAAAACATTTCCACTTGGGCCTTCGAGGGCCAGCTTCGCAAAAAGGGCTTTAGCCCGCTATTGACCGCTTGGTCCAGCTGCACCTGCAAGCAACAATCCACCGCACGGTGGCAAAACAAGGCAACGGTCAGCAATGCTGACCAAATTATAATGATCCCGCCCCCAACTCGGGGCGGCGATGCTCCTTCCCTGCATTTCATTAGCATAAGCGAGCAATATAAAAACCATAGCCATTTCATCACAGGCGTTGGCTCGCACGGCCACACGCCCCGTGCACTCAGGGCACATTCTCGGTGAACCGGTCCATGTCGCGTCAACTTAAGCCACCAACATCCCGGACTCACCACCGCCACTTAGACGGTCATTCCTATGAGTAATTCGTCTTCCTGGCATTGGTCACGTCAATTTAAGCCATAGACCGCCGAAGACTCACATCTATGCCAACGGCGAGTGCCATGTAACTTTAGGTCTCTCTAACCCGAACGACATAGAGCGGGTACGGCTCCATCTAACCCGTGCTCACATCGCAACGGCAATTTAAGCCATTTGCGCGGGTCAAACTTTCACTGAGTCCCATTCTAACACAAGTCACATAACCCCGTTATGTTCAAGTTGGCTCTCAGGCCACCAAGTTGGCAAGACCACGTGTCCGCCCAGTTTTCCGGATGCACCTTTGGGTTAGTCCCCAAGGCTCCCTGCTGCAATCTACCGCGTAGAAAACCCGAAAAACACCCAATAGCACGGAGTCTTCTCCGGCCTTATGCAATGCAACATCACCGATCCGGACTAACATGTCCGGGTAGGCTTCAACCAAAATGCCTATGTCCGTTCTCGCATACGGACTCTAAACAACGGGGACTTCACATATCTACCCGAAGGAACGCCTCCAACTCTCCGCAAACTCGCGAGAGCGGGGCTTCCTATGCAAAGAAAGAGAGCGACTCATGCTCAAGATGAGGATCGTTACCCTTGCGGTCCTCTTTGGCGCCATCGAAAAGTAATCGGATAGAAATGACCGCACTAGCGTTGGCTCCGTGGATCCGGAGTCCGCTTGCGATTCGGAGCTCCGAAGCTCCTCCAATGGCGGATCTAGCTCTTCTTCTTCTTGCCTTAGCTCTCCTTTCTCCAAGGATTTAGAAAGAGGATAAGTGGAAAAAGTGAGGGTTTTCTAAGTCAAAACCCGGGTATATCCCTTCAGGAACAACCCCCAGCCGTTGGATCTTCAGTCAAAGAAATGAACGGCTTCGATTCGGGGCTGAAATGCCCAATCTGGACCGAACACGGCCTGGCACATGCCCGTGTCCAGGGCCGTGTGCCTCATTCGCCGTCAAAATCGGATCACCTGGAACCTCACACGGGTATCGAACACGCCCGTGTTCGATCTGACACGCCCGTGTTCCACCTGACACGGCCGTGTAGCCGGCCGTGTACCCCATGATTTTTCCCCGTTTTCAACCCGAGCACTGCACGGGTTCTAGGACACGCCCGTGTCCTTGCCCGTGTCACCTTGACACGCCTGGGCTCCAGGCCGTGTACACGGTCTCGACACTTCGCGGCTAAGTGTCGACACGGGTCGACACGCCCTGCGACACGCCCGTGTCGCAGGCCGTGTGCCATGTCTCGACACATTGTCGACACCAAAGTGTCGACTTCGCGGGACGAGTGTCGACACGGGTTGACACGCCCTGCGACATGCCCGTGTCGCAGGCCGTGTGCCGTGTCTCGACACAACGTCGAAGCACTGTGTCGACTTCACGGCTAAGTGTCGACACTGGTCGACACGCCCTGCGACACGCCCGTGTCGCAGGCCGTGTGCCCAGTCTCGACACAATGTTGAGACCAAAGTGTCGACTTCGCGCCTTAGTGTCGACACAGGCTCGACACGCCCTGGGACACGCCCGTGTCCCAGGCCGTGTGCCTGCAGCCAGAACTCAAACTGGCCCAAAACATCCCCCCCCCCCTTTGCTCCTTTGAGTTTCGGGGCGTTACACAATAGGTGCAACTCCAATCCTTCCCACCACATTCTCGCTTCACCGTCCAGAAGGAACGTAGCGATGGTGGTCATATGCCACTCCTCCGTCTCTGTTGCTGTCATGACTCTCTTCACCCTGGAGAGCCAGTCTTCAGCTTGAGATGGGGTTCCCAACTCCGAGAATACCGGAGGGTTAAAGCTCATTACATGCTTAAGCTGCCTCTCGGTTGCCCTCCTTGGCACCAACGGTTCCACTACCACTTATTCCACTCTCCTCGGCTCAGCCTCTTGCAGCGGTACCTGCTCCATCGCAGGAGCGGGCTGCTGCGTTTGCCATGCAGGCTGCGCATTAATCACGATCAACACCGCTTCGGCCACCAATCGTATGTTCTCAGCCGATAGAGGTGTTGCAGGAGAAACATCTGGTGCACTGCTAGGCTCAAAAACTCGACGTTTCGATGGACCAACACCACTTCTGGTCACCTATAGTGGTACAAAACACCATTAAGCGACCAAATAAAATTGCAAACAACAATTATAGGAACACGCAGGTTCCTCAAACACGTGTATTTTCATTCCTAAGTGGACATTCATGGGTTCTTTTACCGTTATAACGATGACGCACACAATGTGCTCACCACCCCTTAAAAAGAATTCGGCCACGAATTCATCTTAAGCCCGACCAAAACCAATAGTCTGATACCAAATTGTAATGCCCCCTATCCGTCGCATAGCATATAGTAGTAGGTCCGGCCAGGGCCCGACGCCATATACTACAGACAGACCGGGTGGTTACTCATGGAAACCATCCAACCAATCATAACGTCCTACACAGAGCATTCTAGCGGAAGCAATTTATAAAATTTGCAATAAAGAACCCAACACTAAAGCATGAATGTCCACTAATACCAAGTAGGAATGTTATACATACACCAGTACAAGGCTTAAGGCCTTACAAAATGATTCACTTGATATTACATGTTTTGCAAACCACGGCACGCGGGCCGGTCACACATGAATAAAGCAGTAAACACTCCAAGTAGGCCTTCAAGGGCCAGCTTCGCAAATTGGGCTTTGGCCCGCTATTGACCGCTTGGTCCAGCAGCACCTGCAAGCAACAAACCACCGCACGGTGGCAAAACAAGGCAACGGTCAGCAATGCTGACCAAATTATAACGATCCCGCCCCCAACTCGGGGCGGCAATGCTCCTTCCCTGCATTTCATGAGCATAAGCGAGCAATATTATATATATATATATATATATATATATATATATATATATATTCATTTCTTCACAGACGTTGGCTCGCACGGCCACACGCCCCGTGCTCTCAGGGCACATTCTCAGTGAACTAGTCGATGTCACGTCAATTAAAGCCATAGGCATTCCAGACCCACCACCGCCACTTTGACGGCCAAACCTATGAGCATTTTATCTTCTTGGCCTGGGTCACGACAATTTAAGTCATAGACCGCCGAAGACCCTAATTTATGTCAACGGCAAGAGCCACGTACCCTTAGGTCTCTTTAACAGAACGATATAGAACGGGTACGGTTCCATCTAACCCGTGCTCATATCGCAACGGCAATTTAAGCCATTTGCGCGGGTCAAACTTCTCCCGAGTCCCATTTCCCTCACAATTCACATAACCCGGTTATGTTTAAGTTGGCTCTCAGGCCACCAAGTTGGCAAGATCACGCATCCGCCCAGTTTTCCGGGTGCACCTTTGGGTTAATCCCCAAGGCTCCCTGTTGCAAGCTACCGTGTAGAAAACCCGAAAAACAATCAATAACACGGAGTCTTCTCTGGCATTATGCAATGCAACATCTTCGATCCAGACCAACATGTCTGAATAGGCTTCACACATCATGCATATGTCCGTTCTCGCTTACGGACTCTAAACAACGGGGACTTCACATATCTACCCGAAGGAACGCCTCCAACTCACCGCAAACTCGCGAGAGCGGGCTTCCTATGCAAAGAAGGAGAGCTACTCATGCTCAAGATGAGGATCGTTACCCTTGCGTTCTTCTTTGCCACCATGGAAAAGTAAGCGGATGAAAAGCACCGCACTAGCTTTGCCTCCGTGGATCCGGAGTCGGCTTGCGATTTGGAGCTTCGAAGCTCCTCCAATGGCCGGATCAAGCTTCTTCTTCCTTCCTTGGCTCTCCTTTCTCTCTAAGCTTTAGAAATATAACCACTCATGAAAAGTGAGGGTTTCTAAGGCCCAATCCCGGGTATATCCCATCAGAAACAACCCCCAGCCATTGGATCATCAATTAAAAAAACGAACGGCTTTGATTCGGGACTGAAATGTCCAATCTGGACCGCACACGGCCTGGCACACGCCCGTTTCCCGGGCCGTGTGCCTCATTCGCCGTCAAAATCGACTCGCCTGGAACAACACACGGGCATCGAACACGCCCGTGTTCGACCTGACACGCTCGTGTTCCACCTGACATGGCCGTGTGGCCGGCCGTGTACCCCCATCGATTTATCCCGAAAACAACCCGAGCACTGCACGGGTTCTAGGACACGCTCGTGTCCTTGCCCGTGTCTACCTCAACACTCCTGGGCTCCTGGCCGTGTACACGGTCTCGACACTCGACACTTCGTCAAGCGAAGATCGTCGACCTCACGACACGGCCTTGGACACGCCCGTGTCCTAGGCTGTGTGCCTCATCTCGACACATCGTCGAGCAAAATTCGTCGACTCCCCGGGACGAGTGTAGACACGGGTCGACATGCCCTGCGACGCGCCCGTGTCGCAGGCCGTGCGCCATGTCTCGACACTTCGTCGAGCGCATAGTGTCGACTTCGCAGGCTGAGTGTCGACACGGGTCGACACGCCCTGCGACACGCCCGTGTCGCAGGCCGTGTGCCCTCTCTTGACACAACGTTGAGTGGATTTTGTCGACCTCTCGACCAACTCGACGACACAAGCCTGACACGCCCTGGGACACGCCCGTGTCCTATGCCGTGTGCCTCCTGCTAGAACCCAAAACTGGCCCAAAACATCACCCGTCGCTCCTTTGAGTTTCGGGGCGTTACAACTCTCCCCCTCTTAAAAGAATTTCGTCCACGAAATTATATAAAGGAAAGACATGTACAAAACCAAAATTTGTACCTGAGCGGAATAACTCTGAATACTCGTCAAGCAAAGTCTGCTCTCGCTCCCAAGAGAGCTCCTCACGACCATAATTGTCCCATCGGACTTTGACCATCCTGATCTCTTTATTACATAGCCGCTTGACCTCCGAGTCCTCAATCCGTACGGGCTTGACCTTTATCGTCAACCCACTATCCACCGACCGACACTTGATCAATTGTGATCACTTGCATAGGCTCTTGCACTACCTTCCGAAGCACCGAAATATGGAATACATCATGTAATCCACCAAGCTCCACTGAAAGCTTCAACCGATAGGCCGCTTCACCAACTCGCTCCAGAACCTCAAACGACCCAAGGTACCTCGGTCTTAGCTTTTTCAATCGCCGCACCCGCGAGACACCCTTGAACGGCTTGATCTTTAAGTACACATAGTCGCCCACAGCGAACTCCATGTTCCTGTGCTTGGCATTATAGTACTTCGTTTGTCGGTCCTGAGCGATAAGTAACCTCTCCCGAATGGTTCTCACCAAAGAAGTAGCATCCTCCACTTCCAATCGCTTATACAACTTTGACTCACCCGTTTCTAACCAAGACAACGGCGTGCGGTATTTTCTACCATATAGGTCTTCGAAAGGCGCCATCTGAATACTCGCTTGGTAGCTATTGTTGTATGCGAACTCCACCAAATAATGGTGGTCTTCCCATTGCTTCCCAAAATCCAAGACACACATGCGGAGCATGATTTCCATGGTTCTATTGGCCCTCTCGGTCTGCCCATCCGTTTGCGGATGGAAGGCTGTGCTGAATTTCAACTTTGTCCCCAACATTTGCTGCACAAGCCTCCAATCATTGGACGTGAACCGCCCATCTCGGTCACTCACGATGCTGGGGGGCACACCGTGAAGCCGTACAATGTTATCCACATAACGTTTTGCCAACTTCTCCACCGAATCATCCTTCCTATGCGGAATGAAATGTGACACCTTTGTTAACCGATCCACGACCACCCAAATGACGTCGTTCCCCTTTTGCGACTTTGGCAAACCGTGCACAAAGTCCATAGAGATGTCGTCAAATTTCCACTCCGGAATAGGCAAGGACTTCAGAAATCCTCCCGACATTTGGCACTCCGCCTTCACCAAGGCGCAAGTTTGGCAGTTCGCTACGTAGAGCGCCACATCTTTCTTCAAACCCGGCCACCAAAACAGTTTCTTGACATCACGGTACATCTTCGTGCTCCCCAGGTGAATCGAGTACTTGGTCTGGTGTGCCTCATACAACAACTCCACCCGCAAATTGCCCACACTTGGGACGCACAAACGACCGTCTTTCCAAAGCAATCCGTCCTCCACCACGAATTGGGAATTTGACCCATCCAGAGCCTCTACCATGAACTGCTTCATAAGAACATCCATGTCCAAAGCCTGCCGAATCCGATCAACCAGGTCATATTGGACTTCAGTCCAATGCAGAACTGCTTCAGCACTTGATTGCCTATCCACACAAACAATCTCCAACGCCTCCAACTCCCGCACCAACCGCTCATCATGCATCGATAGACAATTGGCTTGAGCTGGGGCCCGACGACTCAACGCGTCCGCAACTGCATTCCCTTTACCAGACACGTAGTGGATCTTGAATGTATAGTCCCCCAGGAACTCCATTCATCTACGTTGCCGCATATTCAGATCCTTCTGATCAATCAGATACTTCAGGCTCTTGTGATCGGTGTAGATATCAATCTTCACACTGTACAAATAGTGTCTCCACAGCTTTAAGGCAAAAATCACGGCCGCTAACTCCAAGTCATGGACCGGATAGTTCCTTTCATGCACTTTTAGCTGTCGCCAGCCATAAGCTATTAAACTTCCGTGTTGCAATAGCACGCAACCCAAACCGCTGCCCGAAGCATCACTGTAAATCTCATAGCCTTCGGTCCCACATGGCGAACTCAGCACAGGCGCCGTAGTCAACTGACACTTCAACTCCTCAAAAGCTCGCGCGCACTCCGGCGACCAAACGAACTTCTGCTCCTTTCTCGTCAAAGTAGTGAGAGGTAACGCTATCCGCGGGAAGTTCTCTACGAAGCGCCTATAATAGCCGGCAAGCCCCAAAAAGCTCCGGACTTCCGCTACCGTAGCAAGCTCAGGCCACTCCCATATCACAACAATCTTCGTCAGATCCACAACAATACCCTCTCCACTCACTATATGACTGAGGAACGCCACTGAGGATAACCAAAACTCACACTTCGATAACTTGACATATAGTTGATTCCTCCTTAGCGTCTACAAAACCAAATGAAGATGCTTGAAGTGATCTTCCTCACTTTGCGAGTACACCAAAATATCGTCGATGAAGACGATCACAAAATGGTCTAAGTACTCTCTGAAAGTCCTGTTCATCAAATCCATGAACACTGACGGCGCATTAGTCAGCCCAAACAGCATGACCGTAAACTCATAATGCACGTATCTCGTACTAAACGCTGTATTCGGGATATCACTCTCCCTTATTCGCAGCTGATAGTACCCAGCCTTGAGATCCAACTTCGAGTACACCGTCGACCCTACTAACTGATAAAAAATATCATCAATCCGGGGGATCGGGTAGTTGTTCTTCTCCGTCAACTTGTTAAGCTATCGATAATCAATACACAGCCTCAAGCTTTTGTCCTTCTTCTTAACAAAGAGGACCGGCATGCTCCAAGGCGAAGAACTTGCGCGCACATACCCTTGCTCCAACAACTCTTGCAGTTGAACCTTCAGCTCCGCCATTTCCTTAGGTGCTAGCCGATATGGAGATCGTGACATAGGCTTTGCACCTGTCACTAGCTCAATCGTAAAATCTATCTCCCGCTGAGGCGGGGCTCCAGGAAGATCTGTGGGGAACACATCAGGGTATTCCGATACCACTGAAATACAATCCAACGTGGGCTTCGGCTTCGCAACCTCCACTAGTGTAAAGAACAGTTCTGCACCGGTACGAACCACCTTCACCACCTGAAGAGCAGACATCAATGTCTTGCTCGATCCCTTTAAGCTCGTAAAAGTCGTTTCACGACTTGCTCCCATCTTGACGTCCTTGCGACCGCAATCGATATAGGCTTGCTGCTCCGAGAGCCAGTCCATGCCAAATATAACGTCGAACTCCACCAACGGAAGTAACGACGCCTGTAGATCGAACTCCTGATTCCCAATACGAATCTTAACATCGCAGAACCTATCCGCGTGCATCGAACACCCATTAGGCAACAACACATCCAACTTATCCTTTGCCATCGAAGAAGGGACTCCGATGCGTGATATAAATCCCTCGGACAAGAAGGAGTGTGGAGCTCCCGTATCGAAGAGTGCTCTTGCAGGATTTTCACAAATCAAAACAAATCCTAAACAATCAGTGGTAAGGTAACATGTGCATAACAAGTATTTAAAGAAATTGACTTGCTATAAATTAAACCGTACCTGTGACCACATTAGCCTGTTTGATGGCCTCCTGTTGGCCAAGATTATACACCCTTGGTTGGGCCGGAGCATAGTGGGACGCGGTCGACTCCACCGCCTTGCCCTTCTCTTCATAAGTCTCTCCCGCCATTCTCTCGGACTTAGGACGTCCGCTCCAACAGTCACGGGCAAAGTGACCCGTCTTTCCACAAGTAAAACATGCACCCGAGGTCCGAACCGTAGTCGCCCTAGAAGCACCAGAAGGAGCTGGACCCGAAGTCCTATGCTTCTTGAAGGACCTCTGATAGCCGGACTTTGAAGTAGTCGGCACTTTGAATTCAGGTTTCCTATCACCCAAGCTTTTCTTTGCTTGTACATTGTTCATGTCCTTCTCCAAGGACCGGGCAGTGTTGACCATGGTTAAGAAACCCTGCGTCATCGGCCCCGAGAGTAGTAACCTCAACTCATCTCTCAACCCTTCGTAGAAGCGATTAGTCTTGCGCTCCTCATCCACAATAGTGGAGCTAGCATATCGACTCAAACGAGTAAACTCGTGGAGATATTCATCCACGCTCCTCTCACCCTAAACCAGCTTCAGAAACTCATTCTCAAACGCTATCATCTGCATTGAAGGGAGGTATCTAGCCAAGAACAATCTCGAGAACTCTGCCATCGAGACATCAACAAGTTGCCTACCTCTCAATAGGTGCAGCTCCAATCCTTCCCACCACATTCTCGCTTCACCGTCCAGAAGGAACGTAGCGATGGTGGTCATTTGCCACTCCTCCATCTCCGTTGCTGTCATGACTCTCTTCACCCTGGAGAGCCAGTCTTCAGCTTGAGATGGGGTTCCCAACCCCGAGAATACCGGAGGGTTAAAGCTCATTACATGATTAAGCTGCCTCTCGGTTGCCCTCCTTGGCACCAACGGTTCCACTACCACTTATTCCACTCTCCTCGACTCAGCCTCTGGCAGCGGTACCTGCTCCATCGCAGGAGCGGGCTGCTGCGTTTGCCTTGCAGGCTGCGCATTAATTACGGCCAACACTGCTTCGGCCACCAATCGTATGTTCTCAGCCGATAGAGGTGTTTCAGGAGAAACATCAGGTGCAATGCTAGCCTCAGAAACTCGACGTTCCGACGGCCCAACACCACTTCTGGTCACCTATAGTGGTACAAAACACCGTTAAGCGACCAAATAAAATTGCAAACAACAATTATAGGAATACGCAGGTTCCTCAAACATGTGTATTTTCATTCCTAAGTAGACATTCATGGGCTCTTTTACCGTTATAACGATGACGCACACACTGTGCTCACCACCTCTTAAAAAGAATTCGGCCACGAATTCATCTTAAGCCCGACCAAAACCAATAGTCTGATACCAAATTGTAACGCTCCCTATCCGTCGCATAGCATATAGCAGTAGGTCCGGCCGGGGCCCGACGCCATATACTACAGACAGACCGGGTGGTTACTCATGGAAACTATCCAACCAATCATAACGTCCTACACAGAGCATTCTAGCGAAAGCAGTTTATAAAAGTTGCAATAAATAATCCAGCACTAAAGCATGAATGTCCACTAATACCAAGTAGGAATGTTATACATACACCAGTACAAGGCTTAAGGCCTTACAAAATGGTTCACTTGATATTACATGTTTTACAAACCACAACACGCAGGCCGGTCATACATGAATAAAGCAGTAAACACTCCAAGTAGGCCTTCAAGGGCCGGCTTCGCAAATTGGGCTTTGGCACGCTATTGATCGCTTGGTCCAGCAGCACCTGCAAGCAACAAACCACCGCACGGTGGCAAAACAAGGCAACGGTCAGCAATGCTGACCAAATTATAACGATCCCGCCCCCAACTCGGGGTGGTGATGCTCCTTCCCTGCATTTCATGAGCATAAGCGAGCAATATATATATATATATATATATTCATTTCATCACAGACGTTGGCTCGCACGGCCACACGTCTCGTGCTCTCAGGGCACATTCTCAGTGAACCGGTCGATGTCACGTCAATTACATCCATAGACATTCCGGACCCACCACCGCCACTTTGACGGCCAAACCTATGAGCATTTTGTCTTCTTGGCCTAGGTCATGACAATTTAAGCCATAGACCGCCGAAGACCCTAATCTATGCCAACGGCAAGTGCCACGTACCCTTAGGTCTCTTTAACCAAACGATATAGAACGGGTACGGTTCCATCTAACCCGTGCTCACATCGCAACGACAGTTTAAGCCATTTGCGCGGGTCAAACTTCTCCCGAGTCCCATTTCCCTCACAATTCACATAACCCGGTTATGTTCAAGTTGGCTCTCAGGCCACCAAGTTGGCAAGATCACGCATCCGCCCAGTTTTCCGGGTGCACCTTTGGGTTAATCCCCAAGGCTCCCTATTGCAATCTACCGTGTAGAAAACCCGAAAAACAATCAATAGCACGGAGTCTTCTCCGGCATTATGCAATGCAACATCACCGATCCAGACCAACATGTCCGGATAGGCTTCACACATCATGCCTATGTCTGTTCTCGCTTACAGACTCTAAACAACGGGGAATTCACATATCTACCCGAAGGAACGCCTCCAACTCACCGCAAACTCGCGAGAACGGGCTTCCTATGCAAAGAAGGAGATCTAGTCATGCTCAAGATGAGGATCGTTACCCTTGCGTTCTTCTTTGGCGCCATGGAAAAGTAAGCGGATGAAAAGCACCGCACTAGCTTTTCCTCCGTGGATCCGGAGTCGGCTTGCGATTTGGAGCTTCGAAGCTCCTCCAATGGCTGGATATAGCTTCTTCTTCCTTCCTTGGCTCTCCTTTCTCTCTAAGCTTTAGAAAGATAACCACTCATGAAAAGTGAGGGTTTCTAAGGCCCAATCCCGGGTATATCCCATCAGGAACAACCCCCAGCCGTTGGATCATCAATTAAAGAAATGAACGGCTTTGATTCGGGACTGAAATGTCCAATCTGGACCACACACGGCTTGGCACACGGCCGTGTCCAGGGCCGTGTGCCTCATTCGCCGTCAAAATCGACTCGCCTGGAACAACACACAGGAATCGAACACGCCCGTGTTCGACCTGACACGCTCGTGTTCCACCTGACACGGTCGTGTGGCCGGTCGTGTACCCCCATCGATTTATCCCGAAAACAACCCGAGCACTACACGGGTTCTAGGACACGCCCGTGTCCTTGCCCATGTCTACCTCAACACGCCTAGGCTCCAGGTCGTGTACATGGTATCGACACTCGACACTTCATCAAGCGAAGATCGTCGACCTCACGACATGGCCTTGTACACGCCCGTGTCCTAGGCCGTGTGCCTCATCTCGACACATCGTCGAGCAAAATTCATCGACTCCCCGGGACGAGTGTTGACACGGGTCGACACGCCCTGCGACACGCCCGTGTCGCAGGCCGTGTGCCATGTCTCGACACTTCGTCGAGCGCATAGTGTCAACTTCGCAGGCTGAGTGTCGACACGGGTCGACACGCCCTACGACACGCCCGTGTTGCAGGCCGTGTGCCCTCTCTCGACACAACGTAGAGTGGAGTTCGTCGACCTCTCGACCAACTCGACGACACAAGCCTGACACGCCCTGGGACGCACCCGTGTCCCAGGCCGTGTGCCTCCTGCCAGAACCCAAAACTGGCCCAAAACGTCACCCGTCGCTCCTTTGAGTTTCGGGGCGTTACATCAAGAATCTGGAAAGGTCCCACATACCGGGGGTCTAACTTGTGGTTCCTTCCAAACCTTTTAACACCAGACATCGGAGAAACCTTCAGAAAAACCAAGTCTGCAATCGCAAACTCCATATCGACCCTTAATAGATTAGCATACTTCTCATAGCGCTCTTGAGCCACACGAAGCTTTTCCCGAATGTGAGTCACGGCACAATTCATCTCTTCAAGGGCTTCCGGACCTAACAACGGTCTCTCACCAACTTCAGCCCAAGACAATGGAGTTCTACAACGCCTCCCATACAAGGCCTCAAACGGAGCCATCTGCAGACTCTCTTGATAACTATTATTGTATGCAAACTCCATGAGTCTGAGACGCTCATCCCAAGCACCACCATGATCCAAAATATAACACCTGATCATATCTTCTACGATCTGATTTACCCTTTCCGTCTGACCATTAGTCTGCGGATGATAGGTGGTGGAATACCTTAAATCGGTACCCAACCCCTCCTGTAAACTCTTCCAAAAACGAGACGTAAATCTAGAGTCCCGATCTGACACAATGCTAACAGGCACTCCATGTAACCTGATGACCTCTTCAAGATATAGCTCAGCTATCTTCTTCATCGAGTACCCAATCTTAAATGGAATAAAGTGAGGACACTTTGTCAATCTGTCGACTATCACCCAAACAGAGTCGTGCGCACAGGGAGATTTTGATAGACTGGTGATAAAATCCATTGAAATACTCTCCCATTTCCAGCTTGGAATATCAAGCGGTGTCAACTTACCACCATGCCTTCTATGATCAGCCTTAATACGCTGACATGTATAACATTCTGATACAAACCTTGTGATGTCATTCTTCATCCCTGACCACCAAACAATTTGCTTTAGATCTTTATACATCTTAGTGGAACAATGGTGGTAGGCTACACTGGAACTATGGGCTTCAGCACAGATCTTAGCTCGAATATCGCCAAAGGCGGGGACGCAAAATCTACCCGATACTTCAAGGTGTCCAACTCGTCCACAGAGAAATCAGGTAGCTCTCCCTTCACAGTTCTATTCCAGAGATGCAACAAATCAGGATCATCCTTCTGATGTGCTCGAGTAAGGGAGATCCAAGAGGATTCTTCTGCTTCTAGACTAGCAGGCACGGTACTACTGCCAACATCAATATCCATCAACAAAAATTCTTCTATCAAGGACTACACCGATAGATTAAAAATCTTAGCGGTCTTTCTACTCAAGGCATCAGCTACTACATTAGCCTTTCCTGGATGATAAAGAATTTCCACTTCATAATCCGCCACATATTCTAACCACCGACGCTGGCGCAGATTAAGTTCTTTCTGAGTGAAGACGTACTTCAAACTCTTATGATCCGTATAGATCTTGCACAACGCGCCGTACAATAAGTGTCTCTAAAGCTTCAGCGCATATATTACAACAGCAAACTCCAAATCATGCGTAGGATAGTATCTCTAGTACATGGATCTTTAGTTGTCTCGATCCATACGCGATCACCTTACCATCTTGCATTAAAACACAACATAGTCCGATATGTGACGCATCAACATACACAGCATACTCAACTCCTTCAGTAGGTAAGGTTAAAATTGGAGCAGTACATAATCTCTTCTTCAACTCTTGGAAAGCCTCTTCGCACTTATCGCTCCAAATGAAAGCAGTATTCTACTGAGTAAGTCTAGTTAGAGCAGCAGACAACACCGAAAACCCCTCCATGAATCTTCTATAATAGCCAGTCAGGCCTTAGAAACTCCTAATCTCCTTGGGTGTAGAAGGTCTCTCCCATTCCATTACCGCAGAAATCTTGGTTGGATATACAGAAATACCGTCCTTGCTTACCACATGACCCAGAAAGGACACCTGAGGTAACCAGAACTCACACTTGCTCAACTTCGCATATAACTTATGCTCCCTCAGGGTCTACAAAACCAGACGCAAATGCTGAGTATGCTCCTCAACATTGCGGGAATACACCAAGACATCATCTATGAACACAATGACAAATCGGTCCAAGAAATCTTTAAACACCTGATTCATCAGATCCATGAAAGCAGAGGGTGCATTGGTTAAACCAAAAGGCATCACCAAAAACTCGTAATATCCATGCCGTGAACGGAAAGCGATTCGGGGAATATCTGCCTCACGAATCCTCAACTGGTGGTAGCCTGAGAGAAGATCGATCTTTGAAAATACCAAGCTACCACGCAATTGATCGAACAAATCATCAATCCTTGCCACGGAATATCTATTCCTAATTGTTACCTTGTTCAATTCCCTATAATCGATGCAAAGTCTCATCGATCCATCTTTCTTCTTGATAAACATAACAGGAGAACCCCATGGAGAAGTACTTGGTCTAATAAAACCACACCTGAGCAACTCATCGAGCTGAGTACGCAACTCATCCAACTTACGTGGGGCCATACAGTATGGTGTTTAGCAATAGGATGAGTACCTAGTTCGAGGTCTATCACAAACTCTATCTCCCTTTTAGGAGGAAGTCCTGGAAGACTATCAGGAAAGACATCTGGAAACTCTCGCACCACCGAGACATCCTCAAGACGTGGCGTAACAAAAGCTATCTCCAGAGCAGAAATAGAAACCAAAAACGCCTCGCAACCAGACTCTATAGCACGATAAGCACGTACCGTAGAAATGACAGGAGAAACTCTGTCCTGAAATCCATAGACGCTCATAGGTTGTTCGTCGTCCATTCTGAAATCCAATAGCTTAGCCTTGCATTGGATGACAGCATCATACTTGGACAGCTAGTCCATGCCCAGAATCACGTCAAAATTAGACAGATCCAAAATCATCAGGTCCGCATATGCCAGAAAATTCCCAAGATAAATAGGGCATCTCAGAGCTCTTTGGTTAGATATCACCGTATCGCGGGAAGGGAGCTTGACATTGAAGGAGCCTCCTAAATGGTCCACACTCAGGCGGTGCTTATCAACAAATCTCCGGGCCATAAAGGAATGGGTGGCACCCGAGTCGAAAAGAACGCGAGCACACCTATTCCGCACCTTAAACTCCCCTAAAACCGTAACATACATAACTAAACGAACAAAAACTAGGGCAACAACGATAACTAACAAGGATAAATTGAACTGAGGCTAACCTGATATCACTTGTGTAGATGTTTGGGCTTCCTTGCTGGTCATCACGTTCATCTTTCCTTTTCCTTTATCCAGGTTTGGTGGCGGTGGCAGAGCTCGAAGTGGGGCATGCTGCAGCGGGGACTGAGCCTGGGGGCACGCAGACTTCTGGTGTCCCTTCTGCCCACACTGGAAGCAAATCCTTTCTTCCATCCAGCAGCGAGTCACGTCATGACCCTTCCTTGCACAGAACGAGCACACAAGCTCTCCCTTAGGTGCACCTTAGATGGCATGCACCTGCTGCTGCTTCAGGGTGGCAGTCCTCTTGAAGCACCTTTCGTAGGGGTGGCCAGGACGACCACAGAAGCTACACACTTCCTTACTTTTCTTCTTCGAAGAAGGGCCAGATGCCCTGGAGCTACCATCCTCAACACCTTTTCTTTTCTCCTTCCTTGTCGCAGCACCGCGGTTCTTGGCGTTTTCAATCGCCTCCACTTTTAAATCAGCTTCCACTGCTTCAGCATAACTTTCAGCTTGTTAAGCGCATGCCAACTGCTGTACATCACTTCTTAGTCCTCCCAAGAAACGTTTCACTCTTCCCTCCTCAGAAGCTACCAAATCAGGAGCAAACCTGCTCAGTTTGCTAAACTCAATCTCATACTCGCTCACGGTGAGCTGTCTCTGCTTTAGATGCAGGAAGTTATTCATCAGGCGGTCTTTCTCAACCGAGGGTAGAACTTTCTTCAGCAGCATCTTCTTAAAAGATTCCCAAGTACAGCCTTCCTTCAGGCTCTCTCTCTCCCTAATCCACCAACTTTTGCCAGACCTTTTAACTGATAGGCTGCAATCATCACCTTCTGGGCTTCTAGAATTCCAGAATACGAAAACATCTCCTCGATGGAGATGATCCAATCATCTATAATCACAAAGTCAGCACTACCGTCGAAGGTTGGAGGCCCCAACCGCTGGAAGTGCGATATGAAATTCATTTCTGGTGGTATCGCCATCGGGGGCACCAGAGGAGCAGGGGTATCAGGCACGACTTGGCCCAAGGCGGGCTCTTGCGCTGAATGTTGCTGCGCGGGAGCGGCAGACAACAAGGACTCAATTTATGACTGCATCGCTACCAATTGTCTCGACAGAGCCTCATTGCTCTGACGCAGACTCTCGATAATCGCGTCACTTTGCGCACCTGATGACTCACCCTCCAACTGGCGAGTCGACCTCGTCGCAGGACGCTTTGGCGGCATTTCTAAAAAGCAACAAACAACCCATCAAAATCCTAGCTTACAACAAGGCCATACGACTAGTTCAGACCATACTTAAAAGACACTTGCTTATGCTGCAACTTGCTCTGGGATTTTATAATGATGCTATGTCCTACTTAGGATGATATCCTCTCATCCTATCGACTCTTATGCCTATGACATGAATGCATGTATTTATATTCGTTTTCTGATTTAAAACCATGTGTGTACATATGTCATCACGCAAATCTTTAGCTTGGCACGTTGTGCTTATGCAATGTTATGTTATGCATTCTAAAAAGGCCCTAATGTATGTTATGAGCGGCGTACGCATGAAAATGTAATACATCCCATACTACATGACATTCTCGTGCAACGAAAAAGAAACGTGCTAGTCGCATTCATGTGATGAGGTTATGCATCTCATACTACATAACCCTCACATGTTGCCCCTATGGTGGATCCATATACAGACACATATTATGCATCTCATACTACATAATATGCCATGTATACTTCATGTTATGCTATGAGTGTAGTGTTCGTGCTTCAACCAAGATGTGCTAATGACATATCGGTGTGTGTATAATATGATGCTAAACACCTAATACCAACAAGGAAAGGTTGCCCGACAAATTGTCAAGAAACCTTCCTCTAATACCAACTGTCACAACCCGCATTTTCACCACAAATAAGGCTTATCAGAGTAAGGGAAAATGCGCGTCATGATGCCACGTCAGCAGGGGATAACTGCGGACACTCAGGCAGACACCGAACTAATCATGAAGAAGGTTTCCTTTTTAAGTTATTTTAAGGAAAAACAGTTAAGTGCAAAAGTTAGTCGTATCCCTCGGCTTAGTGGCTCATCTAGTACACGAATCAAAATATATTATACGCTGGGGAAAATACTTGATTAGATTAACTCAAACATCTTACATGAGCAAAACGTCCCAAAAGGACAACTCACGCTATGCAAGACTCTAAATTTATTATAGTAGGGAAGATAACTTTTATGGTCGCCAAAAATAACAAGTTAGAGTTTCAAATTATGCAATGCATGAAGTAATAGTAGTAGGTTTTATAGTTGAAAATACATAACATGCATTCCTAGCATAAATCCACCCAGAGAACAAGTGATCCACATCCACATTTAAAGAGATGAGCAGCTAGCAAGTATCCAACAACTAACAATTCAGTGGGCGCCAACAAACTGACACGAACCCACGAACAAAAGTATGTGTGAACTAGTGAAACTAAACAAACATCAAACTAACTCGCTATGACGAGGCAACAACCACGGCCAAACACAACCGCCAGAAAACTCCAAAAACCAGCACTGCTAACTGCTACTGCTCAGAACCTGAGGCATTCCAAAGACAGAACACCTCAGCAAGAAGGTACAAGAAGTGGCAGAAAAATTAATAAGCCAAAATAAGCAAAGGTCGACAGGGGTACCAACCCAAGACTAAAAAATACTGAAGTAAAGTACACCCCATGGTCAAGCTATGTTGTTGCCAAATGGGAGTTCAATGCGTGCGGATAAAGTATGTGACGTAAATATTCGTATTGGGAGTCAGGAGTTCGACTTGCAAGCGTTGTTACTGCTGCTGGTGGAGTTCGAAGTGATATTTAGTATGGACTGGCTCTCGGAGCAGCAAGCATATATTGATTGCAATCGCAAGGAGGTTAAGTTGGGAACTGGTCATGAGATGACATTTGCGGGCTTGAAAGTGTCGAGCAAGACTTTGATGTCTGCTCTTCAGGTGGTTAAGGCGGTTCTTGCTGGTGCAGAGCTGTTCTTCACGCTAGTGGAGGCTTCGAAGCCTAATCCTGCTTTGGACAACATCTCAGTGGTATCCGAGTACCCTGATGTGTTCCCTGGCGATCTCCTTGGAGCCCCACCTCAGCGGGAGATAGACTTCACTATTGAGTTAGTGTCAGGTGTCAAACCTGTGTCATGCTCTCCATATCGGTTAGCGCCTAAGGAGATGGTAGAGCTAAAGGTTCAACTTCAGGAGTTGTTGGAATAGGGTTATGTGCGTCCAAGTTCGTCGCCTTGGAGCGCACCGGTCCTTTTGTGAAGAAGAAGGACGGAAGTTTTCGACTCTGTATCGATTATCAAGTGCTGAACAAGCTAACGGAGAAGAACAAGTACTCGATCCCAAGGATTGATTATCTGTTCGATCAGTTAGTCGGTTCAACGGTGTACTCGAAATTGGATCTTAAGTCCGGGTATTATCAGGTGAGGATAAGGGAAAGTGATATCCCAAAGATAGCTTTCAGTACAAGATACGTGCATTATGAGTTTACGGTCATGCTGTTTGGGGTGACTAATGCGTTGTCAGTTTTCATGGATCTGATGAACAGAATTTTCAGAAAATACCTGGACCACTTCGTGGTCGTCTTTATAGATGATATATTAGTGTACTCGCTGAGTGAGGAGGATCACTTTAAGCATCTGCATTTGGTGTTGGAGATGCTGAGGAAGAACCAACTGTACGCCAAGTTCTCCAAATGCGAGTTTTGGTTATCCTCAGTAGCATTCCTTGGTCACATAGTTAGTGGAGAGGGTATTGCGGTGGATCCGGTAAAGATAGTTGCTATACGGGAGTGGCATGTTGTAACACCCCCTATCCTTCGCATAGCATATAGCAGTAGTTCCACCCGGGGCCCGACGCCATATACCACAGACAGACCAGGTGGTTACTCAATGGAAACCATCCAACTAATATACCACGTTCTACACAGAGTCATTCTAGCGGAAACAATTTTAATAGTTGCATATAAAAGAACCTGCTACTAGCATGAATGTCCATTACAAAGCCAATAGGAATGACGGTACAAATACACAAGTACTGGCCTTAAGGCCTTACAATAGTTTGCTTGAATATTAATGTTTTCCAAACCTCGGCACGCAGGCCAGCCATACATGAATAACAGAAAACACTCAAAATTAGGCCTTCAAGGGCCGGCTCAGCAACTTGGGCTTTGGCCCGCTATTTAGCACTCGGCTCCGCAGCACCTGCAAGCAACAATCCACCGCACGGTGGTAAACAAAGGCAACGATCAGCTATGTTGACCAAATTATAACGATCCCGCCCCTAACTCGGGGCGGCAATGCTCCTTCCCTGCACTTTGTTAGCATGATCCAGTAGTATAGTGTAATCACACAACAACACAGGCGTAGGCACTCACGGCCACACACCCCATGCACTCAGGGCATATACTCAATGAACCGGACAATGTCATGTCATTTTAAGCCATGGACATCTCGGTCTCACCGCCGCTACAAGGACGGCCAAATCTCGTGAGCATTTTGTCTTCGCCATGGGTCACGTCAATTTAAGTCATAGACCACCGAAGACCCTCATCTATGCCAACGGCTCCCACCGAACGACATAGAACGGGTACGGTTCCGCTTAACCCTTGTTCACATTGCAACGACAATTTAAGCCATATGCGTGGGTCAAACTTATCCCGAGTCTTGTTTCCGTTACACACTTCACATAACCCGGTTATGTTCAAGTTGGCTCCCAGGCCACAATGTTGGCAGAATCATGCATCTACCTAGGTTTCCGGGTGTACCTTGGAGTTAATCCCCAAGGCTCCCTATTGCAATCTACGTCGTAGAAAACCCGAAAACAAACATTCTCACGGAGTCTTCTCCGGCCACTTATGCAATGCAACATCACTGATCCAGACCAACTTGTCCGGGTAGGCTTCACACATCATGCCTATATCCGTTCTCGATTACGGACTCTACACAACAAGGACTATTCATGTCTACTCGAAGGAACGCCTCAACTCGCCGCAAACTCGCGAGAGCGGGCTTCCTATGCAAATGAAGCGAGAACTTCACATGCTCAAGTAGAAAATCGTTACCCTAGCATTTTTCCTTGGCACCATGGAAATGTATGTGGATGGAAAGCACCACAATCTCCTTGCCTCCGTAGATCCGAAGTCGGCTCACGATTTGGAGCTCCGAAACTCCGCCAGCAACCGGATTTAGCTTCCTTTCTTCTTCCTTGCTCCCCCTTCTCACTAGACTTTAGAAAGAGACTTAAGTGAAAGAAGTGAGGGATTTGAAACCCTATTCCTGGGTATATCCCAGTAGGAACAACTCCCAGCCGTCGAATTCCAAAATAAGGAAACGAACGACCACGATCCGTAGCTGAAATGCAAAACCTAGGCCGAACACGGCCAGTGACACGCCCGTGTCTAGGGCCGTGTCCCCTATTCGCCGTCGAAATCGACACGTCTCGAAAAACACACGGGTACCTGACACGCCCGTGTTCGACCTGACACGCCCATGTCAACCAGTACACGTCTGTGTTCTCGGGTGTGTTCCTCCATCAACACAGTACCAAAATCAACCCGAGACTCACACGGGTCTTGGACACGCCCGTGTCCTATTTGATACGCCCGTGTCATACCCGAACACGCCTGGGCTCCAGGCTGTGTTCACAGTCTCGACACTTCGTCAAGCACAGTTCGTCGACCACCCGACATGGCCTTGGGCACGCCCGTGTCCTAGGACGTGTTCCGTGTCTCGATATTTCGTCGAGCGGAAATGTCGACTTCCCTTGCAGATCGTCGACACGAGCTCGACAAGCCGTGAGACACGCCCTTGTCTCAGGCCGTGTTCGCTACTCGATGATCGTCGACTCCGGAATTCATCGACCACTCGGCCAAATCATCGACTCAAACACGACACGCCCTGGGACACGCCCGTGTCCCATGTCGTGTGCCCCCTGCCAAATTCCAAACTTGGCTCAAAATGCCTCCCGTCGTTCCTTTGAGTTTCGGGGCGTTATAACTCTCTCACTCTTAAAAGAATTTCGTCCTCGAAATTATATAAAGGAAAGAAACATAAAACTTAAACGGTACCTGAGTGAAACAACCTCGTGTTACTCCTCAAGCATGGTCTGCTCTCGCTCCCAAGAGATCTCTTCCAGACCGTAATTGTTCCAACAGACCTTGACCATCCTGATCTCTTTATTGCGTAGCCGCTTGACTTCTGAGTCCTCAATACGAACGAGCTTGACCTTCGTTGTCAACCCATTCTCGACCGACACTTGATCCACCGCGATCACATGCGAAGGCTCTTGCACCGCCTTCCGTAGTACCGATATATGGAATACATCAAGTAGACCACTAAGCTCCACTGATAGCTTCAAACGATAAGCTGCTTCACCAATCCGCTTCAGAACCTCAAATGGTCCAAGGTACCTCGGGCTTAGCTTATTTAAGCGCCGCACCCGCGAGACACCCTTGAACGGCTTGATCTTCAAGTACACCCAGTTGCCAACAGCGAACTCCACGTTCCTGTGCTTGGCATTATAGTACTTAGCTTGGTGGTCTTGAGCGATTAGCAACCTTTCCCGAATCGTTCGAACCAATGAAGTAGCGTCTTCCACCTCTTATCACTTGTACAACTTTGACTCACCTGTTTCCAACCAAGACAATGACATGCGGCATCTTCTACCATAAAGGGCCTCGAAGGGCGCAATTTGTATGTTTGCCTAGTAGCTATTGTTGTACGCGAACTCCACCAAGTATAGGTGGTCCTCCCACTGCTTTCCAAAATCCAAGACGCACATACGAAGTATGTCTTCCATTGTCCTATTGACCCTCTCGGTCTGCCCATCCGTCTGCGGATGAAAGGCTGTGCTGAAAATCAGCTTTGTACCCAACATCTGCTGCACCAGCCTCCAATCATTGGACGTGAACCGCCCATCTTGGTCACTCACGATGCTGCGGGGCACATCGTGAAGCCGTACTATGTTATCCACATATAACTTTGCCAATTTCTCAACCTGATCATCCTTCCTATGCGGAATGAAATACGACACCTTCGTTAGGCGATCTACGACCACCCAAATGGTGCCGTTCCCTCTTTGCGACCTCGGCAGCCCGTGCACAAAGTCCATAGTAATGTCGTCAAACTTTCACTCCGGAATAGGCAAGGACTTCAAGAATCCTCCCAGCTTTTGGCATTCCGCCTTCACCAAGGTGCATGTTTGACACTTCGCCACGTACAGTGCCACATCCTTCTTCAGTCCTGGCAACCAGAATAATTTCTTCACATCGCGGTACATCTTCGTGCTCCCTGGGTGAATCATGTACTTGGTATGATGCACCTCGTACAACAATTCCACCCGCAGAGTGCCCACTTTTGGGACGTACAGACGACCGTCTTTCCAAAGCAAACCATCCACAACCTCATATTGGGAATTTGACCCATCCAGAGCCTCTATCATGAGCTGCTTCATGCTGCTATCCACATCCAAAGCCTGTCGAATCCGATCAGCCAGGTCATACTGAACTTCCGTCTAGTTCAAAAGCCCTTCAGCACTCGACTGCTTGTCTACGCAAGAGATCTCCAACGCCTCCAACTCCCGAACCAACCGCTCGTCATGGACCGACAACCAATTAGCTTGAGTTGGGGCCCTGTGACTCAACGCGTCTGCAACCACATTGCCTTTATCAGGCACGTAGTGGATCTTGAATGTATAGTCCCCCAGGAACTCCATCCATCTACGCTGCCGCATGTTAAGATCTTTCTGATAAAACAAATATTTTAGGCTCTTATGGTCGGTATAGATATCAACCCTTACTCCATACAATTAGAGCCTCCACAGCTTCAAGGAAAAAATCACGGCCGCTAACTCCAAGTCATGCACCGGATAATTCCTCTTGTGTACTTTCAGCTGTCTCGAGCCATACGTTATAACGCATCCGTGCTGCAGTAACACACGACCCAAGCCACTGCCCGAAGCATCGCTATAGATTTCAAAGCCTTCGGTCCCACTCGGCAAACTCAGCACAGGCGTCGTGGTCAACCGACACTTCAGCTCCTCAAAAGCTCGTGCGCACTCCGGCATCCAAACGAACTTCTGCTCCTTCCTCGTCAAAGTAGTGAGAGGTGACGCTATCCGCGAGAAGTTCTCCATGAAGCGCCTGAAATAGCCGGCAAGCCCCAGAAAACTCCGCACTTCCACTACCGTAGCAAGCACAAGCCACTCTCATATCACAACAATCTTCGCCGAATCCACCGCAATCCCCTCTCCACTCACTATATGACCGAGGAACGCCACTGAGGACAACCAAAACTCGCATTTCGAGAACTTGGCATATAATTTATTCCTCCTCAGCGTCTCCAATACCAAGTGAAGATGCTTGAAGTGATCTTTCTCACTCTGCGGGTACACCAAAATGTCGTCGATGAAGACGATCACAAAATGGTCCAAGTACTCTCTGAAAGTCCAGTTCATCAAATCCATGAACACTGACGGTGCATTCGTCAGCCCAAACGGCATGACTGTAAACTCGTAATGCTTGTATCTCGTACTGAACGCTGTCTTAGGGATATCACTCTCCCTTATTCTCAGTTGATAATAACCGGACTTGAGATCCAACTTCGAATACACCGTCGATCCGACTAACTGATCAAATAGATCATCAATCCTCAGGATTGGATACTTGTTATTTTTCGTTAGCTTGTTCAACTCCCGATAATCAATACAGAGTCTCAAGCTCTCGTCCTTCTTCTTAACAAAGAGGACCGCTGCGCTCCAAGGAGACGAACTTGGACACACATACCCTTGCTCCAACAACTCTTGCAGTTGAACTTTCAGCTCCACCATCTCCTTAGGCACTAGCCGATACAGAGAGCGTGACACAGGTTTTGCACCTAGCACTAGCTTAATCGTGAAATCTATCTCCCGTTGAGGCGGGGCTCCAGGAAGATCACCAGGGAACACATCAGGGTACTCAGCTACCACTGAAATACTTTCCAAAGAAGGCTTAGGCTTTGCAACCTCCACTAGCATAAAGAACAGCTCTGCTCCAGCACGAACCGCCTTCGCCACCTAAAGAGCAGACATCAATGTCTTGCTCGACCCTTTCAAGCTTGTAAAAGTCATCTCACGACCTGTTGTTAGGTACATTGGAAAATGTGTACCAGATTTGGAGAAGCCTCGCCTAACTCAATGATATGCATCAAGTTGTATTTGATGTTGTGTTGAGTTATCATGTGCAAGTTAAGTAAATGGAAAGGAAAATTTTCTAAGTACAAGTGTCGACACTTGGGAATGGTTGTGTCGACACCAAGGGCCAGATTGTGTGGACATCCAGAATTTGTGTCGACACACAGAAAATCTATCGACAACACTGTGTCGACACTAAGGGCCAGACTTGTGTCTACATTATCAGGAGCTGTGTCGACACATAGAGAAGCTGTCGACACATTCCAGAATTCTGTCGATAATGACTGTGTCGACACACAGAACTTGTGTCGACACACACCAGAATTTTGTCGACACTAACTTTATCAAGACAAGGAGTGTTTGTGTCGACACATGGGACTTGTATCGACATATTCCACAGAAGCTATGTCGACAACAACAAGACTTGTGTCGACACATGGACTTTGTGTGTCGACACATATGAAGTATTTAGTCGACATTCTCTGCTGCTTAGTCAAAGTCCAATAAAGGCTGAAGTAATACAACTAAAGACTTGATAGCTGTCATTACTGACATTGCTGTCACATCTGTTAGAGGTGTGAGAAGACAGTTTGAAACCGAAATAGCTGGTTACCATGGATGAAGCCTATAAATAGATATGCTCTCTCAACAATTGGGTTGTTAACCACAGAAACAAGAACAACACATACAGAACAGAGAGAAGTTAATCAAGCCAATCAATTATAATCTCTGAACGATTGAGAATCCAGAAGAAGTGAAAGAAACAACCAACAGATTGTAGAGAGAGAGAAACAAGAAGGAGAGAAGTTCTCATCCAGTGATGGCAGATTTTGAACAGTCTGCCTGAAGAATTTAAATCAAGTCTGAAGAAGAATTCAGATTAATTTCTGAAGGAAGCTGATTGAAGATCAACTCCAACATCAAGAATATCAACCCTACTGTGTTCAGATTCAAGAAGGTTTGAAGAAAGCTAAGTCAGGTTGATCCTTAAGAAATCAGTTCTATCAAGAACTGATCAAGAACCCTTCCACCAATTCTCTCTCCATCTGGTTGAAGATATCAACAACTTTTCATCAATAATTCTTGTAGGATCTGTAATAGATCTGAGTGTATGAGATTTACATCTCTGAGTTGTAAGCCTAAATTATAAAGGTTGAGGTATGGCTGAGTGCCTGAGGTAGGGGAATCTGTTCCCTAAGTTGTAGGCCTGTGAAAGAGGCTGAGGTAGGGCTGTTGCCTAAGTTATAGGAGTGGGGTGTTACTCTAAGTTGTAGGCCTGTGGAAGAGGCTGAGGTAGGGCTTGTACCTGAGTTGTAGGAGTGTGGATTGACTCTGAGTTGTA
The DNA here is from genome assembly GCA_039583875.1 of Platanthera guangdongensis. Lineage (NCBI taxonomy): Eukaryota > Viridiplantae > Streptophyta > Magnoliopsida > Asparagales > Orchidaceae > Platanthera > Platanthera guangdongensis. The sequence continues at coordinate 106,641,249 of CM077154.1, read as the reverse complement.
GGAACCAGTCTTGGTTCTGAGCTGTAAGATCTGCGGATCTGAGAAGAAGGAAGGAAGTTAGGCCGAATCTAGTACACTACTAGATAGGTGAAGGGGGAAAGTGGATGTACCCATCATTTGGGGAACCACTATAAAACTGGTGTGCAATCTGTGAATGTTGTGTATGTGAATGTTGTGTTATACTTTCTGCTGAATACATTGCTGAACTAGATAGAATTATCTGCCTAAGTTAGAAAAAGAATTGAACCTATTCACCCCCCCCCCTCTAGGTGTTTAGAACATCTTGAAACCAATTCTTTCAAGTGGTATCAAAGGGAGGTTGCTCAAAGAATAGACCTAACAGTCTGAGTAGATCTCCAAGGCAGAAATCTATTAGGCAAAATGGGTTCCATAGAGAATCATAAGGAGTTTGGTTCCATGAAGTTACCCATATGTAGGAAAGAGATTTTTGGCATATGGAAAGAAAGAGTTAGATTTTTTATGGAAGCTTCAGATCAAAGAATCTTCATGACAATCAAATAAGGGTCATTCATTCCAATGAAAATCTCAATTCTTGATGCAAATCTCAGGACACCAAAGGAGTATTTTGAAATGACAAAGGATGAGATCATCTTGGCTAATATGGATAAGATAGCACAGAATATAATAGTCAGTGTCATAGATGATTCAACATTCCAATATTTGATTCACTGCAAGACCTCCAAAGAAATGTGGGACACTCTTATTGTCTATATGGAAGGTTCAGAAGAGGTGAGAGAAGACAGAAAGTCTATGCTGAATCAGGAGTATGAAAGTTTTAGACAATCTAAAACAGACAGTATAACTGAATGTTACAAGAAATTCTTCAGAATAGTTAATGAATTGATGTCATATGGAAGAGTATTCAGTACATATGAGTTGAATGATAAGTTTTTGAGATCATTAACTAAGGACTGGGATACCAAGATATGTGTCATTAGGGAAGTGGCCAGACTAGCAGAAATTTCACCTCCAACATTATTTGGCAAACTGCTTTCATATGAAATGCAGCTGATGGTCAGAAAGGAGGAGGAGAAAAGTAATAAAGTTGATTACAGAGATAAGTCAGTGGCTTTCAAGACTGAAGCCATAAGAAAGGATAGGAGGATGTCTTCATCACCTCCTAGGAAAGCTGCAAAAGTTATTTCAGAAAGTTCTGACAGTCACACATCAGATAGTCCAAATTCTGATGAAGACTTAACAACTTTCTCAAAACAATTTCAAAGGTTTTTGAAGCAGAAACAATGGAGATCCAAGCCACCCTCTTCACAATCCAAGGATGATTACTATCAGAAAAAGAAATCCTCTAGGAAGGACAGGTATAACTCTAAACCTAGTAAATTATCTTCAACTAAGATTGTTTGCTATTGCTGCAACGGGCCTGGACATATGGTAGCTGATTGTCCTGACAAAAGGAAAGAATCTAATGATAAGAAGAAACTAAAAAATAAGGGCAAGAAGGAGAAATCCTTTGTAGCAAAGAAGCAAAAAAGCTGATCAGATTCTTCATCATCAGATTCTGAGGCTGAAGCTGAAGCTGAAGCATATATAGGACTGTTGGAAACTGAAGAGGATGTAGAAGAGGCTGAGTTCTTGAAGTGGCTGGATTCAGTAAATGAAATTGAAGAACCTTGTTGTAAAGGGTTGATGGCCTTGACAGAAGATCAGTGCCAGGATCAGCTTGGACCTAGTAAGGTACACAATTCTTCAATAAATTCTGATTACTATACTGGTTCAGAATCAGAAGCATCTGCATCAAGAGATGTAGATGAATCTGAATCTGAAGGAGATGTTCATCAACTTATTAATGAATATGGTGACCTACTGCAAGAACTTAAGAAAAGCAGAATCCTTAATAAAGCACAGTCCAATGAAATTACTGATCTTAAGCAGGCTACATTAGATTCAAAAAAATTGATGGATCTAAAGATGAATGAAGTAGCCAAACTGAAAAACATAACTGTTATTCAGATGGGTACTATTATATTCAAGAATGATCAAATCAAAAGTCTGGAAGTCAAACTTCAGAAGGAAAAGGATCTGGTGGCTAAGTTCTCTAAGTCAAAATCAGTCTTACCTTTAATTGATGACTTTATTCCCTAAAAGGGTAAGACAGGATTGGGCTTTGAGGGAAATGCAAGGGCTGCCAATTCCAAAAGAAATGGAAAAGCCCCAGTACAGCCTCTAGCCTTCAAACTCCCCATTTTCTTCAAAAACGTATGGCAGCCAACTAATAGATATGATCATGATATCATACATGGTTATAGTAAGTCTAAAATTCTGAATGACAAGGGTGTAGCTCCAGCACTCAAGCAAAGAACTACTGTACCAACAATGTTAAGAACAGCTGACAGCAATGCTGTTAAAACTGTACCTAAAAAGAGGTATAATAGATATGAGTGTTGGTGTTGTGGTAAGATAGGACATTATGCCATGGATTGCTGGCACAACACCAGTGTCAGGAAGAATGTCAGCTTACCTGTGAGGAAGGCTGCTGGTAAGGATATCAAGTTTCATTTTAACATGAGCATAAAACCCAATAAAAGTTAGGGTTCTAAGGTAAATTAATTTTATTTGCTGCAAGTGGGTCCAAGTTACCATACCCCCCTATATGGTACTTAGACAGCGGATGTTCCAGGCACATGACTGGAATAAGAAGAATGTTAAAGGATTATACTCCCATAGAGAATGGACCCAAAGTGACCTTTGGTGGATCCGAAAAAGGGGTCATAAAAGGGTTTGGTAATATTTCTTCTAGTTTTATAACAATCACTCAAGTGGCATATGTAAAAGGTTTGAAACATAACTTAATAAGTGTAAGTCAGCTGAGTGATCTTGGGTATGACATTTCATTTATTAAGAATGAATGTCAGATCAAAAGTACAAGTGATCAGAAGGTGATCTTGTCTGGTTATAAAAAAGGGAATATTTATTATTTAAATTTTGATTATGAAAACATGAACTCTCCTGTATATTTAGTTACAGATGAGAAGGCATCTCAGTGTGTCCAATGGCACAAGAGGCTAGCTCATCTGAACTATAATACTATAGGCCAGCTCTATAATTTAGAGTTAGTGAGGAATGGTCCTCAATTTAAGTGCATAAAAGAGGGTATATGTTCAGCTTGTCAAAAAGGCAACCAGACCAAATCCTCTTTTCATAGTGTTGATACCAAAGACTCTGTGAGTTGTTTGTACCTTTTGCATATGGATCGATTTGGTCTTATTCCAGTTCATAGTCTAGGTAGGAAAGTCTATACTTATGTGGTAGTAGATGACTATTCTAGATATACATGGGTTTTCTTTTTGAGGCAGAAATCTGAAACCCCTATTGTCTTTCATAACTTTGTTAAATAAATTCAGAATGAATTTAACAATTCAGTGGTCAAAATCAGAAGTGATCATGGAACTGAATCTCAGTCTGAGTGTATGACAAGGTTTTGTGAAAAACTAGGGATTCATCGGGAATTCTCCTCACCTATAACACTTCAGCAAAATGAAATTGCTGAAAGAAAGAATAGAACTCTCATTGAGGCTGGTAGAACTCTACTTAGTGACACTTCACTCCCAGAATATTTTTGGGCTGAGGCAGTAAATACTGCTTGTCATGTTCTCAATAGAGCATCTATAACTAAGAACCACAAAAAGACTCACTATGAGATTATGAAGGGTAGAAAACCAAACATATCCTACTTTAGGATCTTTGGTAGCAGGTGTTATGTGCTTAACACTGGCAAGTATCACCTAACTAAGTTTGCTGTGAAATCCCAAGATGGGATATTTGTTAGGTACAATAATAATAGTAAGGCATATAGAGTCTACAACTTGACTACACAAGTTGTAGAAGAATCAGTTCATGTAGTGTTTGATGAATCTGAGCTAATTATCTGTGAGTTGTCTAGCAATCCTTGTAGCTCAACAGGTTTAAAATAAAGGTTGGACATGCTGACTATTAATGAAGACCAAACTGTAAGGCAGGATGTGGAAAATGATGGTTGCTGTCCAGGGGGAGTACACGGTCCATAAGCTGACATTGAAGACAATGAAGTTCAGCATGGTGAAGAAATTGAAGAAGTTCAAATTGCTGATAGAATGCCTCTGGCAATAAGGAATCTAAAGGATCATCCAGCACACCAAAACATTGGTGATACCAGACATGGTGTGCAAACCAGAAGCAAACACATGAACACAGTACTTTGCTCAAGTTTCCTGTCATAGTTGGAACCAAAAAGATTTGAAGAAGTCATACAACACTCCAACTGGATTGATGTCATGCAAGAGGAGCTGAATCAATTCAGAAGGTGTAAAGTATGGGAGCTGGTTCCAAAACCAAAGGATCATAACATTATTGAGACAAAACGGATCTATAGGAACAAACTGGATGAAAATGTCATAATAGTGAAGAACAAAGTAAGACTGGTTGCCAAAGGTTATAGACAGGAAGAGGACATTGACTTTGATCAGACTTTTGCTCCAGTGGCAAGATTGGAAGCAATAAGGCTATTCCTTGCCTTTGCTTCTTTCCAAGGTTTCAAAGTATACCAAATGGATGTCAAGTCAGCTTTCCTAAATGGTAATTTGAAAGAAGAAGTCTATGTTCATCAGCCCTCAGGTTTTGTTGATCCACTTTATCCTGATTATGTTTATAGACTTAAGAAAGCCTTATATGGTTTGAAACAAGCCCCTAGGGCTTGGTATGAAACATTGTCTACTTTCCTCATTGAAAATAAATTTTCAAGGGGGAAAATAGACAAGACTCTATTCCTTAGGGAGTCAAAGTGCAAGATGATTCTAGTACAGATTTATGTTGATGACATAATCTTTGGATCTACAGAAAACAACCTTTGTAGGAAGTTTGCAAAAATTATGCAAGGGAAGTTTGAGATGAGCAGTATGAGTGAGCTCAAATTCTTCTTGGGACTCCAAGTAAGACAGACTGATGATGGTTTGTCCATATCACAGTCTAAGTTCACTAAGGAGTTAATTAAGAAATATAGTATGAAGTCATCCACTACCATGAGAACTCCAATAGGGACAAGTATGCCTTTAGGTAAAAATGATGCAGGAAAACCTGTAGATGAGTCTTTGTATAGAGGGATAATTGGCTCCATCCTATACTTAACTGCTAGTAGACCAGACATTATGTATGCTACATGTGTCTGTGCTAGGTACCAAGCAAGCCCTAAAGAATCTCATTATACAGCTGTTAAAAGAATATTGAGATATCTTAAGGGCACACCTAATCTTGGTCTTTGGTACCCTAAGAATAGAGACTTTCTACTGACTGGTTTTTCAGATGCAAACTTTGCAGGTTGCAAAGAAGATAGAAAGAGCACCACTGGCACATATCAGTTTCTAGGTGATAGACTAGTATCATGGAGCAATAAGAAGCAGACTAGTGTGGCAATTTCCACTGTAGAGTCTGAGTATATTACTACAGGCAGCTGCTGTGCTCAGCTTCTATGGATTCAACATCAACTTGAAGACTATGGTCTCAAGGTAAGTAGAACTCCACTATTTTGTGATTCTACAAGTGTTATTTCTATTGCTAAAAATCATGTATCACATTGCAGAACAAAGCATATAAAAATTAGATTTCACTTCATTAGAGAGCATGTTGAAAAAGAAGATATTTGTTTGGAATTTATCACCACAAATAATCAAATTGCTGACATGTTTACTAAACCACTAGATGAAACTAAGTTCAATTATTTCAAAATTGAATTAGGCATGTTAAACCTAGAATAACTTGGTAAATCTGACTAAGTAAATCAATGTTGACATATAGAAGTTTATGTCGACACAAAAGGAAATTTGTGTCGACATATAGTAGTTTGTGTTGACACACTTAAGAAAAGTTGTGTCGACACAATAAAAAAGTGCTGATATAGTGGTGTCGACACTCAGAGGTTGGTCTCGACACATAAGTTCTATCATTTAGATAGTTGTGTCGACACAGACTTCAGTCTGTGTCAACACACATATTAGAGTCGACTATTAAGAAATCTGTGTCGACACATCGCAAACTGTGTCGACACATAGTGTTGTCTGACTCTGTCGAGATATTAGAAGTCTGTGTCGACACAATCTCTACAGTGTCAACACATTAAGTATCTATTATCCCGCCTTTTGACCTTCTGTGTTGACAAACATATAAATAGGTCACAGAACAATTTTGTCGACTAAGCTCTCAACATTTTCGAGACCCAAACCTTGAGTCGACAAACCTTCATCTCTCTTCTCCTCAAATTTCTCGTCATCAATGGCGCCAAAGTTGGAGACCAACATAAACGAAGTCTATGAGTTAGTTCGCAATGCTTTTGAGAGTGCAGAGTTTGAGATTCAAGATGTGATAACCCTAATCCAAGAAAATGGTTTAGAATATCTAGTCTCCGAACCTACCAAGATCTGGAAGACAGAAATTCTTGAATTCTATACAAAAGCAACCTTGGATTCTGTTGGAACACCCTATTACTAATTTGGGTCAGGATCACTATGTCTTTAGGAAACCTGTTTTTGACCTCATTGTATAGATCTAAAGGTCAATTAGAATTGAGTCTAAGGGTTAGTAGTTAGGTTTGGAAGCTGCTCTCAAGACCAAGGTTTTTTTGTTTGAAGACTAAGTCATTTCGTCGAGCTCAGTACGACGAATCGTCGAACTCCAATCGACGATCGTTGAGCTCACTTAGACGGATCGTCGAACTCCATTCGACGATCACTGAGCTCAACTTCAACAAATCACTGAACTCCTTTCGACGATCTTCGAACTCAGTTCGACGATCTTGACTCCAGTATTGATTCTCCATCTCTAAGCTCAGTTCGACGATAGTTGAGCTTAGATCGACGATCTCTGTTGCTGTCTAAGTCCAAATCGCTGAGCTCAGTTCGACGATAGTGGAGCTCAGTTCGACGTTTTTCTGAAGAGTTAAATGATTTTCAAGATTCAAATTCAGAACAGTTAAGGAGTTATTTTTAGCAATTAATTCAGAAGATCTTGTAGCCGTTTTCATTTATTCTGGACCAAGTTTCAAGGAATTATTAAGGAATGTTTCTTTGGACTTTCCCCCAGAAGACAATTGCAATTAAGGATGTCATTTAATGACAGGCTAACAGCTATTCTTGACAGAGGATCATTTTCTATTCAGAACAAAAGGAATAAAAGATAAGATTTTTGAATCTCTAAAAAACAAGAAAAAGAAGAACAAGAGAGTGCACAAGAAGAAGAAGAAAAAACATATTCTCTGCTACAACTCTTCTCTGCAACAACAGCTTTCTCAACAACAATCACTCAAGAGAAAAAGAAAGAAAGCTGTAGACATTCTCTGTCTCAAGATTCGCACAAGAACACCATCACCAAAAGGAGATCAACAAATCTGAAATTTTCAGATCTCTTTTGATTCAAGTGTTTAAGGCCATCATCATTCAAGACTCCAGACACCTCACATTTCAGCTGTTGCTGAAATCATCAATTGCTGGAGTTCAATTTTCTGAAGGCCTATCACCCTACAGCAAAGCTTCATTTCCTGATCAACTATAGGGCTCTATTTGTTTGGGAGTTTCGGAGCTCCGTTTTGGGCAAACGCCACCGGAAGGCAGGAAAACAAATGAACCTCCGGTGGCGTTTGCTCCGTTTCCACCCGCCCGCCTTGAGAAACGCCCCAAAAAGCTCCGTTTGGAGTAGCCACCTCCCCCCTCCGTTTCGAACACTCCGTTTCCACCCGCCGGATCGATCCGCCACCGCCGAAACAAATGAAGCCTAAATCTCAGGGGGAGCTTTGACAACATCATATCCACTTAGTCTTCTCAGCTGCTCTGAGAAAGAGAAGACTTCCATCACTCTCTCATCCCCATCTCTATAAAGGGTTTTTCAAACTCCTTTCAAAAGTTTGTGCTTGGTTTTTGAGCACCTTATCAAAAGCTCATTGGTGGCAAGACACCTGATCAAAAAATATGATTTGGTTTTTGAGCACCTTATCAAAAGCTCATTGGTGCCCAAGACAACTGATCAACTCATCCTGCACTGGATTCCTACCTAGGGTGGTAGAAGAGTGGATGTACCCAAGTTTAGGGGAACCACTATAGCTCCTTGTGTCTTCTGGTTGCTTGTCTTTATTTTTGTTTCTGGCTGTGATTGGTTTGTGATATGTGATTAGCTTCTTTTGTAGATTGTGATTAGATAGCTGCTGTGTTTAGATTTACTATTTGCTTCCCTGTTCACTCAGATTACAACAACTGTTGTAAAAAGTTTTTAAGCACCATACTCTATTCACCCCCCCCCCCCCTCTAAAGTATATCAGATCTAGCTTTCACTTTCAGATTCAATTGTATTGAAGATTAGGTCATCAATTCAAGGCTGCAAGGTGAAACTTACCCAAAAGCATCTGAGGAAAACACTTCAATTGCCCAGGACTCAGGAAGATGATGAAGTTACATCTTCAATTACCAAATAAGCTCTTCAATGGTGTGGCCTGAATCCCACCACTAAGATTGAATCATCCATGCGAAGGAAAAGAATGAACTCACAAGGAAAATTTCTCTCAGAGATTGTGGGAAAAGTAATTCTCTGCAAACCAGGTGGACATGCTAGGATCTCAGCATATATGTTCAGCTTGATGACCAGAATTATTTTCAAAATAAAGACTAACTAGTCTGCAGTGATCTTTGACAAGATCAAGGAGAGCCTGAAGAAACCTAATCTAGGTAGGATACTGAGTCTGTATTTGGCAATAATTATTCCTAAAGTACTAAACCACACAACTGGTTCTAGAATAAACCACATGAGAAGGATGGATATGAAAATATTATCCAAGTGGGAAAGAGTTTTGACAAAAGATGGTTCTACACCACAGAAACAACCACCACTGTAAAAGAAAAAGATAATCCCCAGGAAGCCTGAATCTTCTAGTGATTCAGAAGAACGAGTAATCTTCAGTTCAGATGAAGACCAACAAGAATCTACAAGGAAATCATCTGCTCCTAAGAATGTAGATGATAGTCAGATGCATGGGGAGTATATTCCAGAAAACACCATCCAACTGGATCAAGTTCAAGATGTGCCTCCTCTAGGGGGAGCCAATGAACTTTCACCAGTTCAATAAGAGATCTTGCCTCCAAAAAGTGCTCCTGAGAAAGAGCAAGCTGCTTTAGAGAGTGAAACAGCCACTCAAACAATTCTTGAGGTAATAAATGATATTAATCAACTATACTATATACTGAGCCAGATTCACTCATTGTGCTTCTAACTAATATTGAACAGACACACCATGACAACATCCCTGCACAGTATGTATCTATGGATAATACATCTGCATTAGATGATATTCCATTAAATGTTCAAGATATAGATATTCCTCCAGTTCAACTACAACAAGAATTTACTCTTGAGGAATTATTCCCTAATTTACAAGAAGTAAGAACTGAGGAAGTAGTGCTAAGAACTGAGGAAGTAGTGTCAAGAACTGAGGGAGATGAACCAGGGACTCAGGGGGAGTTGCCAGGAGCTGATAAGGAGCTGCCCTCAAGTCCAAAGGAGACAGTAAATCTTAAAAGTTCTTCAAAATCTGATGATGGAGAAGCACAAAGAACAAAGAAGAGAAAATTGATAGTTTACAAGAAGAAAAACTCAAATTATAAGAAAGCTCTATAGACTGCCTCACAACCCTCAGCACCAACAGTTGATTTCAGTTCATTGTTGGTTGCTCTGCAAATTAAAATGGATGAGCAAAGAGCAGCTATGGAAAAATATATGGATGAAAGCCATAAGGACCTTCAATTCACTTTGGCTCAAGATATAAAATCCATCAGATTTGAAGTTAACCAGAATAAGAAGGAGATGACAGATTACTTCCATAAAAGAGGTAATGCTGTAGTTTATCTGGCAAAACAGCAACAAGTGGCAAGGACATAGATTGATGATATAGTGGTCAAGCAAGGATATGTCCTAGAAAATCAACTTAGAATGAAAATTCAAGAAGTCAGAATTTGATAAGAAAATTCAAGAAGATTTAGCCACTTTCCAATCTGTCATGCAAGCTTCTCAGAAGATTATCTCTGCTCAGCTGTAAAAGTTTAAAGCTTATTATACAGAGGGAACCAATTATCTGGTTAATCAAATCAGGTTCCAAAAAGATGACTTAAGAGATCATATTGAAAGAGAAGTCATAAAGGGGGAGAGGTTGATAGTCAATGCTAGCTCAGAGCATGCTAAATGGATAACAAATATTGTTAAAGCAACTCGGGGATATCCACCCCTATGTGATGATGATAATACAGCTGAGTCAGGAATTCAAGCTGCAGGAAATGAAGGGGGTCAGTAGGAGGTAGCTCAAATCATATATCCCCCTTCTAATTTTGAAGGAATTCAACAACTTGTTCAACAAATGTATAGCCCTCAAGAGGCTACTAAAAATATTATAATTGAGAAAGTTGAAATGTCAGAGGCAGCACTGAATAAAGAGCAAGAAGCTCAACTCCCAAAGAAAAGATTTAGAGAGCAGGCTGAACTGAAGCCTGATTTTGAAAGATGGAGTCCAACCTCCAGAAATATAATACTCACTGCCTGGCAAGCTGTCAAAGACAAAATGCATGATAGAGGAAAGTGGTATTCTGAAGTTGAGTGGAATAAATATCTGCAAAGATAAGATGTTATTCAGCAGTTCAGAAGGGATCACAAGACTGGGAGAATACCTGCTACAGCAGTAGAACTCGGTAAATAGTTTCCTAAGCTTTTTCACTATTTTGAAAGGCAAAGAGTTAAGGCTGAACAACTTAAGAAGAAAGATCTCAAAGGCAAGAAGCCAGCTGAAGACACTAAAGCTTTAATACAAGCAAGGCTCCAGTCTGGAAAAGGCAGAGTGATCAAGGAGCCTGATCAGCCTTAGGATAGATTAACTAGATTATAAAACATTGTAATTTTCAGTTTCGAACTCAATGTAATCTACTGTCAACAAACTATTGTGAAGTTTTAAACAAAACAATGATTCATGCTTGTTATTGTTGTATCATATTCTATGATGATATTATTTTCTTATTTTGTTTATATATTTCCCTGTCATTGAATTTTTTTGTACATCGTATTGTTAATTTTATTATAAGTGATGTATATCATTAACTAAGGGTTATGACTTCTCCAAATAGGGGGAGATTGTTGGGTACATTGGAAAATGTGTACCAGATTTGGAGAAGCCTCACCTAACTCAATGATATGCATCAAGTTGTATTTGATGTTGTGTTGAGTTATCATGTGCAGGTTAAGTAAACGGAAAGGAAAATTTTCTAAGCACAGGTGTCGACAATTGGGAATGGTTGTGTCGACACCAAGGGACAGATTGTGTCGACATCCAGAATTTGTGTCGACACACAGAAAATCTGTCGACAACGTTGTGTCGACACTAAGGGCCAGACTTGTGTCGACATTATCAAGAGCTGTGTCGACATACATAGAAGCTGTCGACACATTCCAGAATTCTATCGACAACGACTGTGTCGACACACAGAACTTGTGTCGACACACACCAGAATTCTATCGACACCAACTTTGTCAAGACAAGGAGTGTTTGTGTCGATACACAGGGCTTGTGTCGACACATTCCACAGAAGTTGTGTCAACAACAACAAGACTTGCGTCGACACATGGACTTTGTGTGTCGACACATATGAAGTATTCAGTCAACATTCTCTGCTGCTGAGTCAAAGTCCAATGAAGGCTGAAGTAATACAATAGAAGACTTGACAGCTGTAATTACTAACATTGTTGTCACATCTGTTAGAGGTGTCAGAAGACAGTTTGAAATCGGAACAGCTGGTTACCATGGATGAAGCTTATAAATAGATATGCTCTCTCAACAATTGGGTTGTTAACCATAGAAACAAGAACAACACATACAGAATGGAGAGAAGTTAATCAAGCCAATCAATTATAACCTCTAAAGGATTGAGAATCCAGAAGAAGTGAAAGAAATAGTCAACAGATTGTAGAGAGAGAAAAATAAGAAGGAGAGAAGTTCTCATCCAGTGAAGGCAGATTCTGAACAGTCTGCCTAAAGAATTCAGATCAAGTCTAAAGAAGAATTCAGATTAATTTCTGAAGGAAGCTGATTGAAGATCAACTCCAGCATCAAGAAGATCAACCCTACTGTGTTCAGATTCAAGAAGCTTTGAAGAAAGCTAAGTCAGTTTGATCCTTAAGAAATCAGTTCTATCAAGAACTCATCAAGAAGCCTTCAACCATTTCTCTCTCCATCTGGTTGAAGATATCAATAACTTTTCATCAATAATTATTGTAGGATCTGTAATAGATCTGAGTGTAGGAGATTTACATCTCTGAGTTGTAAGCCTAAATTATAAAGGCTGAGGTAGGGATGAGTGCCTGAGGTAGGGGAATCTGTTCCCTGAGTTGTAGGTATGTGAAAGAGGTTGAGGTAGGGTTATTGCCTGAGTTGTAGGAGTAGGGTGTCACTCTGAGTTGTAGGCCCGTGGAAGAGGCTAAGGTAGGGCTTGTGCCTGAGTTGTAGGAGTGTGGATTCACTCCGAGTTATAGGAACCAATCTTGGTTCTGAGCTGTAAGATCTGCGGATCTGAGAAGAAGGAAAGAAGTTAGGCCGAATTTAGTACACTACTAGATAGGCGAAGGGGGAAAGTGGATGTACCCATCATTTGGGAACGACTATAAAACTGGTGTGCAATCTGTGAATGTTGTGTATGTGAATGTTGTGATATACTTTCTACTGAATACATTGCTGAACTAGATAGAATTATCTGCCTAAGTTAGAAAAAGAATTGAACCTATTCACCGCACCCCCCTAGGTGTTTAGAACATCTTGAAACCAATTCTTTCACCTATTCCCAACTTGACTTCCTTGCGACCACAATCAATATAAGCTTGCTGCTCCGAGAGCCAGTCCATGCCAAATATTACGTCGAACTCCGCCAGCGGCAGTAGCGATGCTAGCAAATGGAACTCTTGACTCCTAATACGAATCTGAACGCCACAAATTCTCTCCACGCACATCAAACACCCATTGGGCAACATCACATCCAGTTTGTCCTTTGCCATCGAAGGAGGTACTCCGATGCGCGATATGAACCCTTAGGATAAAAAGGAGTGTGAAGCTCCCGTATCAAAGAGTGCTCTCGCCGGATACTCGCAAATCAAAACAAATCCTAAACAAGCAGTGGTAAGGTAACACACACATAACAAGTATAAAACAATTTGACTAGCTATAAATTTAAATCGTACCTGTCACCACATCCGCTTGTTTAATGGCCTCCTGTTGGCCAAGATTATAAACTCTCGGTTGAGCCGGAGCATAATGGGACGCGGTTGACTCCACCGCCTTGCCATTTTCTTCATAAGTAGCTCCCGACTTCCTTTCGAACTTGGGACGTCCGCTCGAGTAGTCACGGGCAAAGTGCCCCGGCTTTCCACAAGTAAAACATGCACCCGGGGTCCGACCCGTAGTTGCCCCAGAAGCACCGGAAGAAGGAGTTAGACCCGAAGTCCTAGCCTTCTTAATAACTTATGGTACCCAGACTTTGAGATAGTCGGCACCTTGAACTCCGAATTCTTATCACCAAAGCTTTTCTTTGCTTGTACATTCTTCATATCCTTTTCCAAAGAGCGGGCCGTATTGACCAGGGTCAAGAAGCTCTGTGTCATCAGCCCCGAGAGTAGTAGCCTCAAGTCATCCCTCAGACCTTCGTAGAAATGGTTGGTCTTACGCTCCTCATCCGCGAACGTAGAGCTAGCATACCGACCCAACCGAGTAAACTCATGGAGATACTCATCCACGCTACTCTCTCCTGGCACCAATTTCAGAAACTCATTCTCCAAAGAAATCCTCTGAGTTGGAGGGAGTACTTGTCCAAAAATAGTCTCAAGAACTCCTCCATTGAGATGTCTGTAACTTGCCTTCCCCTCAAGAGGTGCAGCTCCAAGCCTTCCCACCACAACTTAGCATCACCTTCCAAAAGGAACGTAGCTATAGTGGTCATCTGCCACTCCTCCGTCTCCATTGCTGTCAAGACTCTCTTCACACGGGAGAGCCAGTCTTCAGCTTGCGATGGGGTTCCCAATCCCAAGAACACAGGAGGATTAAAGTTCATAACGTGCTTGAGCTGCCTTTCAGTGCCCGCCTCGGCACTAAATGCTCCACTACTACCTGCTCCACTCTTCTCGGCTCAGCCTCTTGAAGAGGTACCTGCTCCATCGTAGGAGGAGGCTGTTGCATCTGCCTTACAGGTTGCGCGTTGATCATGGCAAACACTGCTTCGGCCACCAATCGTATGGTTTCAACCGATGGAGGTATTGTAGGAGCATCATTTGGTGCACTACTAGCCTCAGAAACTCGGCATTCTGACAGCCCAGCACCGCTTCTGGTCACCTATAGCTGTACAAAACACCGTTAAGAGACCATACAAAATTGCAAAAAGTAATTATAAGAACATGCAGGTTCCTCAAACACGTGTATTTTCATTCCTAAGTGAACATTCATGGGTTCTTTTGCTGTTATAACGATGACGCACACACATGTGCTCACCACCCCTTAAAAAGAATTCGTCCACGAATTCAGTTTAAGCCTTACCGAAACTAGGAGTCTGATACCAAATTGTAACACCCCCTATCCGTCGCATAGCATACAGCAGTAGGTCCGGCTGGGGCCCAACGCCATATACCACAGACAGACCGGGTGGTTACTCAATGGAAACCATCCAACTAATATACAATGTCCTATACAGAGTCATTCTAGCGGAAGCAATTTTAATAGTTGCAAATAAAAAAACCATGCTACTAGCATGAATGTCCATTACAAAGCCAACAGGAATGAACGTACAAATACATAAGTACTGGTCTTATGGCCTTACAATAGTTTGCTTGAATATTAATGTTTTCCAAACCTCGGCATGCAGGCCGGCCATACATGAATAACAAAAAACACTCAAAATTAGGCCTTCGAGGGCCGGCTCAGCAACTTGGGCTTTAACTCGCTATTTAGTACTCGGCTCCGCAGCACCTGCAAGCAACAATCCACCGCAGGGTGGCAAACAAACGCAACGGTCAGCTATGTTGACCCAATTATAACGATCTCGCCCCCAACTCGGGGCGGCGATGCTCCTTCCCTGCACTTTGTTAGCATGATCCAATAGTATAGTGTAATCACACAACAACATAGGCGTAGGCACTTACGGCCACACACCTCATGCACGCAGGGCACATTCTCGATGAACCGCTTAATGTCACGTCAGTTTAAGCCATATACATCTCGGTCTCACCACCGCCACAAGGACGGCCAAATCTCGTGAGCATTTTGTCTTCCCGGCATGAGTCACGTCAATTTAAGCCATAGACTGTCAAAGACCCTCATCTATGCCAACGGCTCCCACCGAACGACATAGAACGAGTATGGTTCATCCTAACCCGTGCTCATATCGCAACGACAATTTATGCCATATGCTTGGGTCAAACTTCTCTCGAGTCCCGTTTCTGTTACACACTTCACATAACCCGGTTATGTTCAAGTTGGCTCACAGGCCACCATGTTGGAAGAATCACGCATCTGCCCAGTTTTCCGAGTGCACCTTGGAGTTAATCCCCAAGGCTCCCTGTTGAATTCTACCTCGTAGAAAACCCGAAAAACAAACATTCTCACGGAGTCTTCTCTGGTCACTTATGCAATACAACATCATCGATCCAGACCAACTTGTCTGGGTAGGCTTCACATATCATGCCTATATCCATTCTCGATTACGGACTCAACACAACGGGGACTATTCATGTCTACCCGAAGGAACGCCTCAACTCGCCGCAAACTCGCGAGAGCGGGCTTCCTATGCAAAGAAAACGAGAGATTCACAGACTCAAGTAGAGAATCATTATCCTAGCATTTTTTCCTTGGCGCCATGGAAATGTATGCGGATGGAAAGCACCGCAATCTCCTTGCCTCCGTAGATCTGAAGTCGGCTCGCGATTTGGAGCTCCGAAACTCCACCAGCAACCGGATTTAGCTTCCTTTCTTCTTCCTTGCTCTCCCTTCTCTCTAGACTTTAGAAAGAGACTTAAAGTGAAAGAAGTGAGGTATTTGAAACCCTATTCTCGGGTATATCCCAGTAGGAACAACCCACCAGCCGTCGGATCCCAAAATAAGGAAACAAACGGCCATGATCCGTAGCTGAAATGCAAAACCTGTGCCGAACACGGCCTGCGACACGCCCGTGTCTAGGGCCGTGTCCCCCATTCTCTATCGAAATCGACGCGTCTCGAAAAACACACGGGCACCTGACACGTTCGTGTTCGACCTGACACGCCAGTGTCAGCCAGTACACGTCGTGTTCCTGGGCGTATTCCTCCATCAACACAGGACCAAAATCAACCCGAGACTCATACGGGTCTTGGACATGCCCGTGTCATATTTGACACGCCCATGTCATACCCAAACATTCTTGGGCTCCAGGTCGTGTTCACAGTCTCGACACTTTGTCGAGCACATTTCGTCGACCACCCGACACGGCCTTGGACACGCCCGTGTCCTAGGCCATGTTCCGTTTCTCGATATTTCATCAAGCGAAAATGTCGACTTCCCTGGCAGATCGTCGATACGAGCTCGACACGCCCTGAGACACGCTCGTGTCTCAGGCCGTGTTGGCTGCTCGACAATCGTCAACTCCAGAATTCGTCGACCTCTCGGCCAAATCATCGACCCAAACACGACACGCCCGTGTCCCAGGCCGTGTGCCCCCTGCCAAATTCCAAACTTGGCTCAAAACGCCTCCCATCATTCCTTTGAGTTTCGGGGCATTACACATGTGCTGTCTTCGGTAGCGAAAGTCCGGAGTTTTCTGGGGCTTGCTGGTTATTAAAGGCGCTTCGTGGAGAACTTCTCGCGAATAGCGTTACCCATCACGACTCTGACAAGGAAAGAGCAGAAGCTTGTATAGAAGCTTGAGTGCGCACGAGCTTTCGAGGAGTTGAAAAGTTGGTTGACCACGGCGCCTGTTCTAAGTTCATCGAGTGGGACCGAAGGCTTTGATATCTATAATGATGCTTCAGACAGTGGATTGAGTTGTGTCCTACTGCAGCATGGAAGTGTGATAGCTTATGTCTCGCTTCAGCTGAAGGTGCATGAGAGGAATTATTCGGTCCATGACTTGGAGTTAGCGGCCATGATATTTGCCCTGAAGTTGTGGAGGCACCACTTGTACGGTGTGAAGTTCGATATCTATACCGACCACAAGAGCCTGAAGTACTTCTTAGATCACAAGGATCTGAACATGCGACAGATTCAAGATTCATCATGTCCCTGAGAAAGGCAGTGCAGTTGCGGATGCATTGAGTCGCAGGGCCGCAGCTTAAGCCAACTGGCTATGGGTTCATGACGAGCGTTTGGTTTGGGAGTTGGAGACATTGGAGATCTCTTGTGTTGACAAACATACTAGTGCTGAAGCACAATTGAACTGTACAGAAGTTCAGTGTGACCTGGCTGATCGGATTCGACAAGCTCTGGATTTGGATGGCCAGATGATGCAAATCATGGTTGAGGCTTTGGATAAGTCAAATGCCCAATTTGATGTTGTGGATGGACTGTTATGGAAGGACAGTCGTCTGTGCGTGCCAAATGTGGGCAAACTGCGGGTCAAATTGATGTACGAGACTCATCATACCAAGTACTCAATTCACCTGGGGAGGAGGAAGATGTACCGTGATATGAAAAAAAATGTTCTGGTGTCCAGGACTTAAGAAGGATGTGGCACTATACGTGGCGAAGTGTCAAACTTGCTCTTTAGTGAAGGCGGAGTGCCAGAAGCCTGGAGGTTTCTTGAAGTCTGTGCCTATACCGGAATGGAAGTTCGACGATATTAATTGCAATGGATTTTGTGCATGGGTTGCCAAGGTCGTAGAAGGGGAACGACGCCATCTGGGTGATCGTAGATCATTTGACGAACGTGTCGCACTTCATTCCGCATAGTAAGGATGATTATGTGGAGAAATTGGCAAAATTGTATGTGGATAACATTGTTCGGCTTCACGGTGTGCCCCGCAACATCGTGAGTGACCGAGATGGGCGGTTCACATCCAATGACTGGAGATTAGTGCAGCAGATGTTGGGAACAAAGCTGAGTTTCAACACGGCCTTTCATCCGCAGAAGGATAGTCAGACCGAGAGAGTCAACAGGACGATGGAAGACATGCTTTGCATGTGCGTCTTGGATTTCGGGAAGTAGTGGGAAGATCACCTATACTTGGTGCAATTTGCATTTAACAACAGCTACCAGGCGAGTATTCAAATGGGGCCCTTCGAGACCCTTTATGGTAGAAGATGTCGCACGCCATTATTGTGGTTGGAAATGGGTGAGTCGAGGCTATACAAGCGGAAAGAAGTGGAAGATTCAACCTCATTGGTACGAACCATTCGAGAAAGATTGTAAATCGCTCAGGACCGACAAGCTAAGTACTATAATGTCAAGCATAGGAATGTGGAGTTCGCTGTTGGCGAATGGGTGTACTTGAAGATTAAGTCGTTCAAGGGTTTCTTACGGGTACGGCGCTTGAAGAAGCTAAGCCCGAGGTACCTTGGACCGTTTGAGGTTCTGGAGCGGATTGGCGAAGCAGCTTATTGATTGAAGCTTTCAGTGGAACTAAGTGGTCTACACGACGTATTACATATATCGGTGCTGCGAAAGGCGGTGCAAGAGCCTTTGCAAATGATCGCAGTCGATCCAGTACCAGTTGATAATGGGTTCACGACGAAGGTCAAGCCTGTTCGCATTGAGGACTCGGAAGTCAAGCGATTGTGTAACAAAGGCATCAGGATGGTCAAGGTCTGTTGGGATAACTGCGGTCAGGAGGAGCTCTCATGGGAGCGAGAGCAGACCATGCTTGAGGAGTACCCGGAGTTATTCCACTCAGGTACCGTTTGAGTTTTGTTTATATCTTTTCCTTTCTGTAATTTCGGGATGAAATTGAAAGATAGGGGATAGATCGTATTTAGTCTAATTAAGTATATATGTTCTATAAAAGAGCAAGCACAACACAAAAATAAAGAAAAGAGAGCAAGCAACACAGAAAACACAAGGATTATAGTGGTTCCCCCCAACTGGGTACATCCACTCTTCTACCACCCTGGTAGGAATCCACTAGCAGGTTTTGATCAGGTCACTGCCATCACAAGATCTGATTCAGGTAGATCAGGAAACCCATTGAGCTTTTGATCAGGTGCCCAAAAACCAAATCAAGTCTTTTGATCAGGAGACTTGCAACCAAGTGTTTACTTTTGAAGGGTGTAAAAAAAGCCCTGTACACAGGAAAGGGAAAAAAGTGATGTTGACTTCTCTTTTCTCAAAGCAACTGAGAAGACTTAGTGGATCCTTGATGGTGTCAAAGCTCCCCCTAAGTTGAAGTTCTGTTCAGGAAAATTAAGTGCTTTGCAGGGTATATAGGTCTTCAGATTCATGATGTCTCCAGCAAGCTTCTTAGACTGATATGAATGTGTGTCTCTTGAAAAGCCTGGAGCAGATGGAGAACTCTGTGAATATGTTCACTGATGTAGAGTTTCTCCTTCTCTGTAAGAGAAAAAGCCTTATTTGTGTCTCTGCATACTGTTCTTTATTCTCTGTTCTCTTGTATCGAATTCAAATATTTGAATTCATTAATCTTGATAACGGTTGAAGCATTCTCGAGAGAGTAGAAGATGCCTTGGGAATTAACTTCTGAAACAACCCCCTTTTAATGTTGCCTTTTGAACGGCTCTTTCAATTAAATGTTCTGGGCTTTAATTGACTGTAATTAATCCTTAAGTTGATCTGCCAACTGTAAAATAGGCCTGTAATAACTGCACAGTACTCATCGATCGAAGCTCGCAGATCGTCGAGCTCAGCTTCTATTTCGTCGAGCTGGGAATCTGTCTTGAGTTCACCGATCGTCGAACTCAGCTGGATTTCGTCGAGCTGAATATCTTGCTTGAGATCTGATTTCGTCTAACTGAGTTTAGAGAACGAACTCAAAGTTCGTTGACCTTAGATCGACATTAGTCGACCTGAGTTCGACTATCGTAGAACTGATTTCCTGACTTTGTCACAACTGCTTTTCTTGGAATTCTTTCAGCAATTCTGGAGAATCCTTCTGAGGCAAATCTGGAAATAAGCCTATGACCCATGACTATATATTTTGGGTCAATCTAAATAATCCTAATAGTGATCCTTGCCCAAATCAGAACTAGGGTTCCAACAATTGAAAGAGTAATTAAAAATCTTTTTACTGTTTAAGTAATAATCAGAGTAGTGAAAAACAATAGATACCAAGATTAACAGTAAGCAAGAAAAAGAAAGCAATCAAAGTTAATCTAATCTAACATAACACATATAATCTAATCTATCACAGCCACAACAAGAAGAAAAAGAAAGGGGCAGCCAGACAACACAAGAACTTTTATAGTGGTTCCTCAACCTGTGTACATCCACTCGTCTACCACCCTGGTAGGAATCCACTTGCAGGTTTTGATCAGGTGACTGCCACCAATGAGCTTTTGATCAGGTGCTCAAAAACCAAAATAAACTTTTGAAGGGAGTTAATAAACCCTTTATACAGAGGGGGGAGAGAGATTGATGGTTTCTTCTCTTTCTCTTTTCAACAGAGAAGACTAGTGGATTTTTGTTGTTGTCAAGAACTCCTCTCGATAACACTTGGAGTCTTGCATAGGGTGTAGGTCTTCAGTCTTCAGCCTTGACTTGAAAGAGATCCAGGAACTTTTGACTGATATGAATGTGTTGTCCTTGAAAGCTCCTGGAATGAAGGTTGAAGAAGACTCTTGATTTGTAATGATTGTTCTTCTTCTTCTTCAGCAATGTCAAGGAGAAAACAATTTGTTTTCTGTACAGAGAAGGTTCAAAGTATTGTTGTTGTTGATCTCTTCTCTGTGAATCTGTATTCTTGTATTAATTCTGTGTTCTGGACTTCTTCTTCTTGCAGAAAAGAGAAAAATCTCTTTTATATCATCAGTCGAATTTCTCCTTTGAATTTTGAATTCCTTGGCATTAATTGCTGACGTCCTGGAGAATGAAAATCGGCTGGAGAGAATATCTGCATTAATGAATTTCCCCAACCGTCCTTATAAAACGGCAAGTAATATTCTTGATGAAGACCATAATCTATGTTGCCACTAACGACTAGATTCAGAGAATATAAGCATTGATTATTCAGGAATTACTGCATGAGAATGAGGACAACAAGAGGGAAAAGTCCAAGTCTGGAACTGCACAGCAATCGTCGACCAGAGAACAGATTTCGTCGACCTGAGATCAAGATCGTCGACCTGAGAAAGCGTGTTCGTATACTTGGGAATTCTTGTTCGTCGACCTGAGAACCAAGTTCGTCGACCTGAGATCAGCTACCTGCTTTCTGTGAAGAACTTCCCTATTCTGTGCTCTAAGTTCATCGAGCTGATAGCATAACTTCGTCGACCTGAGTTCAGAGAAAGTATTCTAGACCTAATTTTGAAGTTGATCTCCCAGAATTCGTCGACCTGAGCTCGAATATCGCCGAGCACAACTCATAGAATTTACTCTGAGTTCGTCGAGCAGAGCACGACTTTTATTGAGCTGAGTTCGACAAACGTCGAACTCATTTCCCAGAACTGATTTTCTTCTAAGAATTTGAGTCTTCTGCTGTCTTCTGATGGCTGGTCCATGTGAGATTGATACTAAAGACTTAGAATAAACTATAGGACACAATGACATGACCCTGACTATACATGGTGGATCAATTATCCTAGTTAGTGAACCTAGCCCAAATCAAACTAAGGATCCAATAGAAATTCTTTTAAAAGTGTTGGGTACATTGGAATATATGTACCTGATTTGAAGAAGCCTCACCCTACTCAATGATATACATCAAGGTGTATTTTATGTGCTTTGAGTTTATTTGTGCAGGTTAAGTAATTGCAGATTGCAGGAAAAGTTTCTAAGTCCATGTGTCGACACCCAGAAGAAAAGTGTCGACACTTAAGAAGGCTTGTGTCGACACCCAGAGAAGCTGTGTCGACACTTGGAGTAATTGTGTCGACACCAGGAAGGAAAAGTCGACACCAGAAGAAAAGTGTCGACACATACAGGCAGTGTCGACACACAGTGAAGAATTGTCTACATAATCAGTGTCGACACTTAGAAGCAGTGTCGACACCCAGGGAAACTTTGTCGACATCAAAAGTGTCGACACCAAGAGGCTATGTTGACACTCAGCGAACTTCAACAAAGTTTATGTACAAGTGTCGACACAAATGAGATGTGTCGACACTCAGCAAAGTTTCAACACATGAAGAATGTGTCAACACAAGGAGATGTGTCGACACTCAGCAAAGTTTCAACACATGAAGAATGTGTCGAAATAAAGGAGATGTGTCGACACTCAGCAAAGTTTCAACACATGAGGAATGTGTCGACACAAAGGAGTTGTGTCGACACACAGCAGAAATCAACTAAATATTGAAGAAGTACTTGTGTCGACACACTCAATTAGTGTCCACACATTCAACAGAAAACTTGTGTCGACACACAGGATCCGTGTCGACACATTCTAAAGAAGCAGTGTCGAGAAGCTGTTACAACAACACAAGGAGTTGTGTCGACACCAAGAAGGCTAGTGTCGACACTTAGTCTACTTATGTCGATACTTAGTCTATTTGTGTCGACACATAAAGACTATCTGTCTCGACACTTTCAGACAGTGACAGAGATTTCAAGAAGTGACTGGATGACTTGACAGCTGCCATTTCAACCGGTCAACTGCAACTGTCAGAGCCAAAAGAAGGTTGTTAGAAACTGGATCAGCCGGTTACCTTGGAGGAAGAATATTTAAAGACCTTTCTCCTTCGACAGAAAAAGGGAATGACAGATTGACAACAATCAATCAAGAGATCTAACAACACAAAGAAGACCTTCTACAGAAGATCTAAGAAGTTGGAGAAAGAGAGCTCCTTCTAAGAAGAGCAGCTGTTGAACCAGGCTGCAAAGTAAGATTCAGATTGAAATCTGAATCTCAAGACAGAAGTTGATTGAAGATCATCTTCAGGAGATACAACCCTACTGTGTTCTAATTCAAGAAGCTTTGAAGAAAAGCCAAGGGAGGTTGATCTCTGCCTAGTTCTTCCAAGAACTCATCAAGAAGCCAGTCAACTCATCTCTCTCTTTTAGAGTTATGGTTATATACTTTATAAACATTATTTTCTATAGGATCCTAAGTGATCTGAGCTGTAAGCCTATTTTATAAAGGCTGAGGTAGGGCTTTTTTGCCTGAGTGTAGGAGATTCTATTCTCTGAGTGTAGGCCTTGATTGAAGGCTGAGGTAGGGCTGTTTAGCCTGAGAGTAGGTCTTGGTAAAGACTGAGTGGTAGGGCTTTGTGCCTGAGTTGTAGGAGTGGGGTCACTCTGAGTTGTAGGAACCTGTTTGGGGTTCTGAGTTGTAAGATCTGAGGATCTGAGGAGAAGTGGAGAAGTTAGGCCGAATCTAGTACATAACTAGATAGGCGAAGGGGGGAAGTGGATGTACCCAGACCTTGGGGAACCACTATAAAAACTTGTGTGTACTCTATGTGTGATTAATTCTGTGATTGTTGTGTTATCTGTGCTGAATTGCTGTAGAGAATTGCAAATACAGGTCTTATAATTCAGTGTTTCTGCCTTTAAACTTAAAAAGATTAAGTTCACCTATTCACCCCCCCCCCTCTAGGTGATTAGGCACTAGTTCTTTCAAGTGGTATCAGAGGGAGGTTACTCAAAAAGGGACATAACAGTCTGAGTAAGATCCTGTAGGCAGAATCAGATTAATCAAGATTCAAGAAAATGGGTTCTAGTGAGATCCACAAAGAGCTGGGGTCCATGAAGTTGTCAATCTGTAGAAAAGAAATTGTTGGCATATGGAAAGAGAGGGTTAGACTTTTTATGGAAGCCTCTGACCCAAGAATATACATTACAGTCAAAGAAGGGTCATATGTGCCAAATGAAAGTATCTGTTCTGGATGCAAATCAGATAACTCCCAAAGACTATTCAGAAATGACTAAAGATGAGATTATTCTGTCCACTATGGACAAGAGGGCCTAGAATATTATTGTTAGTGCAATTGATGATGCCACATTTCAGAATTTAATTCACTGTAAAACTTCTAAAGAAATGTGGGATACTTTAATAGTTTACATGGAAGGGTCTGAAGAAGTAAGACAGGACAGGAAGTCCTTGTTAAATCAGGAGTATGAAAGCTTCAGACAAGGAAAGTCTGATAGCATTACTGAATACTACAAGAAATT
This sequence comes from Platanthera guangdongensis, assembly GCA_039583875.1. Classification (NCBI taxonomy): domain Eukaryota; kingdom Viridiplantae; phylum Streptophyta; class Magnoliopsida; order Asparagales; family Orchidaceae; genus Platanthera; species Platanthera guangdongensis. The sequence continues at coordinate 106,616,944 of CM077154.1, read as the reverse complement.
CTATAGGATTGTTAATGAGTTGATGTCCTATGGAAGAGAATTCAGCAACTATGAGCTGAATGACAAGTTTTTAAGTTCCCCGACTAAGGACTGGGATACCAAGATTTGTGCCATTAGGTAAATGGCCAAATTAGCTGATATACCTCCTCCAACTTTGTTTGGAAAACTATTATCTTATGAGATGCAGTTAATGGTTAGAAAGGAGGAAGAGAAGAATACAAGAGTGGAGCACAAGGAAAGAGCTGTGGCCTTCAAGACTGAATCCACTAGGAAATATAAAAGCAAGTCTCCATCTCCACCTCAAAAAGTTGCTGAGGCTGAGACAGATGAGTCAGAAAGCAAGAAGTTAGATAGCAGTGAAAGTGATGAAGACTTTGCTGCTTTTACAAGACATTTTCAAAAGTTTCTAAAGAAGAAGCAGTGGAGGTCTAAGCCATCCACTTCACAGACAAAAGATAACTACTATTAGAACAGGAAGTCATCAAGGAATGACAGAAGAAAGTCCAAGCCAAGTAAAACTACACCCTCAAAGATTGTATGTTATTGTTGCAATAGACAGGGACATGTAGTGGATGACTGTCCTGAAAAGAGGAAGGAGTCAACTGATAGAAAGAAGACACAGTTTAAGGGCAAAAAGGAAAAGTCCTGTGTTGCCAAGAAAGACAAAAGTTTGACTGATCAGTCATCTTCAGAAACGGATTCAGAAGTTGAAGCCTATATTGGGTTGTTTGCTGAAGAGGAGGAAGATGAGTTCATGCAGTTAATGAATTCAATTTATGAGCATGAGGACAATCAGTGCAAAGTGCCGATGGCCCTATCTGAAGGAGACAAAATCCAGGATCAGCCTGGACCAAGTAAGGTATAAAGTTGTTCTAGTTCAATTTCTTGTACTGAGTTAGAATCAGATACATCTGCATCAAGTGATGTGGGTGGGTCTGAATCTAAAGGAGATATTCATCAGTTAATTGATGAATATATGGACTTGTTGCAGGCCTTAAAGAAAAGCAAAACCTTGGCCAAAAATCAGGCAAAGGAGATTGCTAATCTTAAATTGGCTGCTACTGATTCAGACAAGTTGTTTGATCAGAAACTGAATGAACTGGCCAGGCTGAAGAACATTACAGTTATTCAGATGGGAACTATTACATTTAAGAATGATCAAATTAGGAATCTGGAGGTTAGACTTCAGAAGGAGAAGGATATTGTGGCTAGCTTTTCTAAACCCAAATTTGTTTTACCCTTGATAGATGAGTTTGTACCTCATAAGGGTAAGGCTGGATTAGGATTTACAAAACCTGCCTAGACTGCTAGGTCCAAGTCTAAGGGCAAAGCCCCAGCACTAAACAAAAAGCCTGTTGTAGATACTTTAGCCAGGGTTGTACCAAAACAAAGGTACAACAAGTTTGAGTGTTGGTGTTGTGGCAAGATAGGCCACTTTGCCATAGACTGTTGGCACAATTCAAGTGTCAAGGAGAGTAGCAAACTACCTGCTAGAAGAGCTACAGGTAGTTTTGTTAAAAGTCAAACTAACCTGCACCAAGGACCCAAGAATTATTTGGGTTCTAAGGTTAAGTAATCTGTTTTGCAGGTGAGTCCAAGTGGCCATGTCCCTATATGGTACTTGGACAGTGGATGTTCCAGGCACATGACTGGAACTAGGGGGTTGCTGAAGAATTATACATCTATCAAAGATGGGCCTAAAGTTACCTTTGGTGGTTCAGAAAAAGGGATCATCAAAGGCTTTGGTAACATTTCTAGTGACCTGATTACAATTACTCAAGTGGCTTATGTGAAGGGTTTGAAACATAGCCTCATTAGCATAAGTCAGCTGAGTGATTTAGGATATGCCATCTTATTTATCAAGGATGGTTGTCATATCAAGAGGTCAAATGATCAAAAGATCATTCTGACAAGATATAGGAAGAGAAACGTCTATTGTCTAGACATTATGTGTGAGAACAATGTTTCTCCTATTTGTCTTGTAGCTGATGAAAGAGTCTCACATTGTGTTAAATGGCACAAGAGGCTGGCTCATCTTAACTATAAGACAATTGGTAAACTCTTTAGCAAAGAGTTAGTGAGGAATGGTCCTCAAGTTAAGTGTATAAAGGATAGGATATGCTCAGCTTGTCAAAAAGGCAAGCAGACCAAATCCATCTTTCATAGCCTTGAGAACAAAGATGTTGTGAGGTATCTATACCTCTTGCATATGGATCTTTTTGGTCCTATGCCAGTTCACAGCCTAGGTAGAAAGATCTACACATTTGTGGTAGTTGATGACTACTCAAGGTATTTATGGGTATTCTTCCTAAGGCAAAAATCTGAAACTCCAAGTATCTTGTATAGTTTTGTTAAACAAATTTAGAATGAATTGGACAGTACAGTGGTCAAAATCAGCAGTGACCATGGTACTGAATTTCAGTCTGAAAGTATGACAAAACTGTGTGAAGAGTTTGGAATTTTTCAGGAATTTTCCTCACCAAGAATGTAACGCCCCGAAACTCAAAGGAGCGACGGGGGACGTTTTGAGCCAGTTTTGGGTTCTGGTAGGAGGCACACGGCCTGGGACACGGGCGTGTCCCAGGGCGTGTCAGGCTCGTGTTGACACTCAGCCGACGAAGTTAACATTTTGCTCTCAACATTGTGTCGAGACTGGGCACACGGCCTGGGATACGGGCATGTCGCAGGGCGTGTCGACCCGTGTCGACACTCAACCCACGAAGTCGACACTCTGCGCTCGACGAAGTGTCGAGACATGGCACACGGCCTGTGATACGGGCGTGTCGCAGGGCGTGTCGACCCATGTCAACACTCGTCCCGGGGAGTCGACGAGCCTTGCTAGACGATGTGTCGAGACAAGGCACACGACCTAGGACACGGGCGTGTCCAAGGTCGTGTCGTTAGGTCAACGAGCTTTGCTCGACGAAGTGTCTAGTGTCGAGACCGTGTACACGGCCTGGAGCCCAGGCGTGTTGAGGTATACACGGGCAAGTACACGGGCGTGTCCTAGAACCCGTGAAGTGCTCGGGTTGAATTCGCGATAAATCGATGGGGGTACACGGCCGGCCACACGGCCGTGTCAGGTGGAACACGGGCGTGTCAGGTCGAACACGGGCGTGTTCGATGCCCATGTGTTGTTCCAGGCGAGTCGATTTTGACGGTGAATGAGGCACACGGCCCTGGACACGGGCGTGTGCCAGGTCGTGTGCGGTCCAGATTGGGCATTTCAGTCACGAATAAAAGCCGTTCGTTTCTTTAATTGATGATCCAACGGCTGGGAGTTGTTCCTGAAAGGATATACCCAGGATTGGCCCTTAGAAACCCTCACTTTTCATGAGTGATTGTCTTTCTAAATCTTAGAGAGAGAGAGGATAGCTAAGGAAGGAAGAAGAAGCTAGATCCGGCCATTGGAGGAGCTTCAAAGCTCCAAATCACGAGCCGACTCCGGATCCACGGAGTCAAAGCTAGTGCGGTGCTTTTCATCCGCTTACCTTTCCATGGCGCCAAATAAGAATGCAAGGGTAATGATTCTCTTCTTGAGCATGAGTAGCTCTCCTTCTTTGCATAGGAAGCCCGCTCTCGCGATTTTGCGGTGAGTTGGAGGCGTTCCTTCGAGTAGATATGTGAAGTCCCCGTTGTGTAGAGTCCGTAAGCGAGAACGGACATAGGCATGATGTGTGAAGCCTATCCGGACATATTGGTCTGGATTGGTGATGCTGCATTGCATAATGCCGGAGAAGACTCTGTGCTATTGGTTGTTTTTTTCGAGTTTTCTACACGGTAGATTGCAATAGGGAGCCTTGGGGATTAACCCAAAGGTGCACCCAAAAAACTGGGCGGATGCGTGATCTTGCCAACTTGGTGGCCTGAGAGCCAACTTGAACATAACTGGGTTATGTGAATTGTGATGGAAATGGGACTCGGGAGAATTTTGACCCGCTCAAATGGCTTAAATTATCGTTGCGATGTGAGCACATGTTACATGGAACCGTACCCATTCTATGTTGTTCGGTTAATGAGACCTAAGGGTATGTGGCACTTGTCGTTGGCATAGATTAGGGTCTTCGGCGGTCTATGGCTTAAATTATCGTGACCCAGGCAAAGAAGACAAAATGCTCATAGGTTTGGCCGTCAAAGTGGCGGTGGTGAGTCCGGAATGTCTATGGCTTTAATTGACGTGACATCGACCGGTTCACCGAGAATGTGCCCTGAGAGCACGGGGCGTGTGGCCGTGCGAACCAACGTCTGTTATGAAATGAAAATATTTTATTCCTCGCTTATGCTAATGAAATGTAGGGAAGGAGCATCGCCGCCCCGAGTTGGGGGCGGGATCGTTATAATTTGGTCAGCATTGCTGACCGTTGCCTTGTTTTGTCACCGTGCGGTGGTTTGTTGCTTGTAGGTGCTGCTGGACCAAGCGGTCAATAGCGAGCTAAAGCCCAAGTTGCGAAGCCGGCCCTTGAAGGCCTAATTGGCGTGTTTACTGCTTTATTCATGTATGACTGGACTGTGTGTCGTGGTTTGTAAAACATGTAATATGAAGTGAACAATTTTTGTAAGGCCTTAAGGCTTGTACTGGTGTATTTGTAACATTCCTATTTGGTATTAGTGGACATTCATGCTTTAGTGATGGGTTCTTTATTGCAACTTTTATAAACTGCTTCCGCTAGAATGCTCTGTATAGGACGTTATGATTAGTTGGATGGTTTCCATGAGTAACCACCCAGTCTGTCTGTGGAATACGGCGTCGGGCCCCGGCCGGACCTACTGCTATATGCTATGTGACGGATAGGGGGTGTTACAATTTGGTATCAGACTACTGGTTTTGTTCGGGCTTAAAATGAATTCGTGGACGAATTCTTTTTAAGGGGTGGTGAGCACCTTGTGTGTGTCATCGTTATAACGGTAAAAGAACTCATGAATGTCCACTTTGGAATGAACATACACATGTTTGAGGAACCTGTGTGTTCCTATAATTGCTGTTTGCAATTTTATTTGGTCGCTTAACGGTGTTTTGTGCCACTATAGGTGACCAGAAGTGGTGTTGGGCCATCGGAACGACGAGTTTATGAGGCTAGCAGTGCACCAAATGTTGCTCCTGCAACACCTCTATCGGCTGAGAACATACGCTTGGTGGCCGAAGCAGTGTTGGCCGTGATAAATACGCAGCCTGCAAGGCAAACGCAGCAGCCCGCTCCTGCGATGGAAAAGGTACCGCTGCAAGAGGCTGAGCCGAGGAGAGTGGAACAAGTGGTAGTGGAACCGTTGGTGCCAAGGAGGGCAACCGAGAGGCAGCTTAAGCATGTAATGAGCTTTAACCCTCCGGTATTCTCGGGGTTGGGAACCCCATCTCAAGCTGAAGACTGGCTCTCCAGGGTGAAGAGAGTCATGACAGCAACTGAGACGGAGGAGTGGCAAATGACCACCATCTCTACGTTCCTTCTGGATGGTGAAGCGAGAATGTGGGGGGAAGGATTGGAGCTGCACCTATTGAGAGGTATGCAACTTGTTGATGTCTCGATGGAAGAGTTCTCGAGATTGTTCTTGGCTAGATACCTCCCTTCGATGCAGAGGATAGCGTTGGAGAATGAGTTTCTGAAGTTGGTTCAGGGTGAGAAGAGTGTGGATGAGTATCTCCATGAGTTCACTCGTTTGAGTCGATATGCTAGCTCCACCATCGCGGATGAGGAGCGTAAAACGAATCGATTCTACGAAGGCTTGAGAGATGAGTTGAGATTACTTCTCTCGGGGCCGATGACGCAGGGTTTCTTAAGCTTGGTCAACACTGCCCGGTCCTTGGAGAAGGACATGAAAAATGTACAAGCAAAGAAAAGCTTGGGTGATAGGAAATCTGAATTCAAAGTGTCGACTACTTCAAAGTCCGGCTATCAGAGGTCTTTCAAGAAGCATAGGACTTCGAGTCCAGTTCCTTCTGGTGCTTCTAGGGCGACTACGAGTCGGACCCCGGCGCGTGTTTTACTTGTGGAAAGACAGGGCACTTTGCCCGTGACTGTTGGAGCGGACGTCCTAAGTCCGAGAGAAGGCTGGGAGCTACTTATGAAGAGAAGGGAAAGGCGGTGGAGTCGACCGCGTCCCACTATGCTCCGGCCCAACCAAGGGTGTACAATCTTGGCCAACAGGAGGCCATCAAACAGGCTGATGTGGTGACATGTACGGTTTAATTTATAGCAAGTAAATTTCTTTAAATACTTGTTATGCACATGCTACCTTACCACTGCTTGTTTAGGATTTGTTTTGATTTGTGAAAATCCGGCGAGAGCACTTTTCGATACGGGAGCTTCACACTCCTTCTTGTCCGAGGGATTTATATCACGCATCGGAGTCCCTTCTTCGATGGCGAAGGATAAGTTGGATGTATTGTTGACCAATGGGTGTTCGATGCGCGCGGACAGGTCCTGCGATGTTAAGATTCGTATTGGAAATCAGGAGTTCGATCTGCAAGCGTCGTTACTTCCGTTGGTAGAGTTCGACGTTATATTTGGCATGGACTGGCTCTCGGAGCAGCAAGCCTATATCGATTGCGGTCGCAAGGAAGTCAAGCTGGGTGCAAGTCGTGAAACGACTTTTACGGGCTTAAAGGGGTCGAGCAAGACGTTGATGTCTGCTCTTCAAGTGGTGACGACGGTTCGTGCCGGTGCAGAACTGTTCTTTACGCTAGTGGAGGTTGCGAAGTCGAATCACGCATTGGATTGTATTTCAGTGGTATCGGAATACCCCGATGTGTTCCCCGCAGATCTTCCTGGAGCCCCGCCTCAGCGTGAGATAGATTTTACGATTGAGCTAGTGCTAGGTGCAAATCCTATGTCACGATCTCCTTATCGGCTAGCGCCTAAGGAAATGGCGGAGCTGAAAGTTCAACTGCAAGAGTTGTTGGAGCAAGGGTATGTGCGCCCGTGTTCTTCGCCTTGGAGCGCACCGGTCCTCTTCGTTAAGAATAAGGACGGAAGTCTGAGGCTATGTATTGATTATCGGGAGCTCAACAAGCTGACGGAGAAGAACAAGTACCCGATCCCCCAGATTGATGATCTTTTTGATCAGTTAGTCGGGTCGACGGTGTACTCAAAGTTGGATCTCAAGGCTGGGTACTATCAGCTGCGAATAAGGGAGAGTGATATCCCGAAGACAGCGTTTAGTACGAGATACGGGCATTATGAGTTTACGGTCATGCCGTTTGGGCTGACTAATGCGCCGTCAGTGTTCATGGATTTGATGAACAGGACTTTCAGGGAGTACTTGGACCATTTTGTGATCGTCTTCATCGACGATATTTTGGTGTACTCGCAAAGTGAGGAAGATCACTTCAAGCATCTTCATTTGGTTTTGGAGACGCTAAGGAGGAATCAACTGTATGCCAAGTTCTCAAAGTGCGAGTTTTGGTTATCCTCAGTGGCGTTCCTCGGTCATATAGTGAGTGGAGAGGGTATTGATGTGGATCCGGCGAAGATTGTTGCGATACGGGAGTGGCCTGAGCTTGCTACGGTAGCGGAAGTCCGGAGTTTTCTGGGGCTTGCCGGTTACTATAGGCGCTTTGTAGAGAACTTCTCGCGGATAGCTTTACCTCTCACTACTTTGACGAGAAAGGAGCATAAGTTCGTTTGGACGCTGGAGTGCGTGCGAGCTTTTGAGGAGTTGAAGTGTCGGTTGACCACGGCTCATGTGCTGAGTTCGCCATGTGGGACCGAAGGCTATGAGATTTACAGTGATGCTTCGGGTAGCAGTTTGGGGTGCGTGCTACTGCAACACGGAAGTGTAATAGCTTATGGCTCGAGACAGCTGAAAGTGCATGAAAGGAACTATCCGGTCCATGACTTGGAGTTAGCGGCCGTGATTTTTGCCATAAAGCTGTGGAGACACTATTTGTACGGTGTGAAGATTGATATCTACACCGATCACAAGTGCCTGAAATATCTAATTGATCAGAAGGATCTGAATATGCGGTAGCGTAGATGGATGGAGTTCCTGGGGGACTATACATTCAAGATCCACTATGTGCCTGGTAAGGGTAATGCGGTTGCGGACGCGTTGAGTCGCTGAGCCCCAGCTCAAGCCAATTGGCTATCAGTGCATGATGAGCGGTTGGTGCGGGAGTTGGAGACGTTAGAGATTGTTTGTGTGGATAGGCAATCAAGTGCTGAAGTAGTTCTGAATTGGACTGAAGTCCAATATGACCTGGCTGATCGTATTCGGCAGGCTTTGGATATGGATGCTCATATGAAGCAGTTCATGGTAGAGGCTCTGGATGGGTCAAATTCCTAATTCGTCGTGGAGGACAGATTACTTTGGAAACACGGTCGTCTGTGCAAGTGTGGGTAATTTGCGGGTGGAGTTGTTGTACGAGGCACACCATACCAAGTACTCAATTCACCCGGGGAGCACGAAGATGTACCGTGATGTGAAGAAACTGTTTTGGTGGCCGGGTTTGAAAAAGGATGTGGCGCTATACGTAGAGAAGTGTCAAACTTGCGCCTTGGTGAAGGCGGAGTGCCAAAAGTTGGGAGGATTTCTTAAGTCCTTGTCTATTCTGGAGTGGAAATTCGATGACATCTCTATGCACTTTGTGCACGGTTTGCCAAGGTCGCAAAATGGGAACGATGCCATTTGGGTGGTTGTTGATCGGTTAACGAAGGTGTCGCATTTTATTCCGCATAGGAAGGATGATCCGGTGGAGAGGTTGGGAAAATCTTATGTGGATAACATAGTACGGCTTCATGGTTTGCCCCGCAGCATCGTGAGTGACCGAGATGGGCAGTTCACGTCCAATGATTGGAGGCTAGTGCAACAAATGTTGGGGACAAAGTTGAAATTCAGCACAGCCTTCCATCCGCAAACGGATGGGCAGACCGAGAGGGTCAATAGAACCATGGAAGACATGCTTCTCATGTGTGTCTTGGATTTTGGAAAGCAATGCGAAGACCACCTTTATTTGGTGGAGTTCGCATACAAAAATAGCTACCAAGCGAGTATTCAGATGGCGCCTTTCGAGGGCCTATATGGTAGAAAATGTCGCACGCCGTTGTCTTGGTTAGAAACGGGTGAGTCAAAGTTGTATAAGCGATTGGAAGTGGAGGATGCTACTTCTTTGGTGAGAACCATTCGGGAGAGGTTGCTTATCGCTCAGGACCGGGAAGCGAAATACTATAATGCCAAGCACAGGAACGTGGAGTTCGCTGTGGGCGACTATGTGTACTTAAAGATCAAGCCGTTCAAGGGTGTCTCGCGGGTGCGGCGATTGAAAAAGCTAAGCCCGAGGTACCTTGGGCCGTTTGAGGTTCTGGAGCGAGTTGGTGAAGCGGCCTATCGGTTGAAGCTTTCAGTGGAGCTTGGTGGATTACATGATGTATTCCATATTTCGGTACTTCGGAAGGCGGTGCAAGAGCCTACGCAAGTGATCGCGGTCGATCAAGTGTCGGTGGATAGTGGGTTGACGACAAAGGTCAAGCCCGTGCGGATTGAGGACTCAGAGGTCAAGTGGCTACGCAATAAAGAGATCAGGATGGTCAAAGTCCGATGGGACAATTGCGGTCGTGAGGAGCTCTCTTGGGAGCAAGAGCAAACTATGCTTGACGAGTATCCAGAGTTGTTCCGCTCTGATACAAATTTTGGTTTTGTACATGTCTTTCCTTTATATAATTTCGTGGATGAAATTATTTTAAGAGGGGGAGAGTTGTAACGCCCCGAAAGTCAAAGGAGCGACGAGGGACGTTTTGAGCCAGTTTTGGGTTCTGGCAGGAGGCACACGGCCTGGGACACGGGCGTGTCCCAGGGCGTGTCAGGCTTGTGTCGACACTCAGCCGGCGAAGTCGACATTTTGATCTCGACATTGTGTCGAGACTGGGCACACGGCCTGTGACACGGGCGTGTCGCAGGGCGTGTCGACCCGTGTCGACACTCAGCCCACGAAGTCGACACTCTGCGCTCGACGAAGTGTCGAGACATGGCACACGGCCTGCGACACGGGCGTGTCGCAGGGCGTGTCGACCCGTATCGACACTCGTCCCGGGGAGTCGACGATCCTTGCTCGATGATGTGTCGAGACAAGGCACACGGCCTAGGACACGGGCGTGTCCAAGGTCGTATCGTCAGGTCGACGATCTTTGCTCGACAAAGTGTCAAGTGTCGAGACCGTGTACACGGCCTGGAGCCCAGGCGTGTTGAGGTAGACACGGGCAAGGACACGGGCGTGTCCTAGAACCCGTGCAGTGCTCGAGTTGAATTCGGGATAAATCGATGGGGGTACACGGCGGGCCACACGGCCGTGTCAGGTGGAACACGGGCGTGTCAGGTCGAACACGGGCGTGTTCGATGCCCGTGTGTTGTTCCAGGCGAGTCGATTTTGACGGCGAATGAGGCACGCGGCCCTGGATACGGGCGTGTGCCAGGCCGTGTGCGGTCCAGATTGGGCATTTCAGTCCTGAATCAAAGCCGTTCATTTCTTTAATTGATGATCCAACGGCTGTGAGTTGTTCCTGAAGGGATATACCCGGGATTGGGCCGGTTCACCGAGAATGTGCCCTGAGAGCACGGGGCGTGTGGGCGTGTGGCCGTGCGAGCCAACGTCTGTGATGAAATGAAAATATTTTATTGCTCGCTTATGCTAATAAAATGCAGGGAAGGAGCATCGCCGCCCCGAGTTGGGGGCGGGATCATTATAAATTGGTCAGCATTGCTGACCGTTGCCTTGCTTTGCCACCGTGCGGTGGTTTATTGCTTGCAGGTGCTGCTGGACCAAGCGGTCAATAGCGGGCTAAAGCCCAAGTTGCGAAGCCGGCCCTTGAAGGCCTAATTGGCGTGTTTACTGCTTTATTCATGTATGACCGGCCTGCATGCCGTGGTTTGTAAAACATGTAATATGAAGTGAACAATTTTGGTAAGGCCTTAAGGCTTGTACTGGTGTATTTGTAACATTCCTATTTGGTATTAGTGGACATTCATGCTTTAGTGCTGGGTTCTTTATTGCAACTTTTATAAACTGCTTCCGCTAGAATGCTCTGTGTAGGACGTTATGATTGGTTGGATGGTTTCCATGAGTAACCACCCGGTCTGTCTATGGCATACGGCGTCGGGCCCCGGCCGGACCTACTGCTATATGTTATGTGATGGATATGGGGTGTTACAAAGAACACCTCAGCAAAATGGTATTGCTGAAAGGAAAAATAGAACCTTGATAGAGGCTGCTAGAACCCTATTGAGTGACACGTCTCTCCCAGAATATTTTTGGGCTGAGGCAGTTAATACTGCATGTCATGTAATCAATAGGGCTACTATCACCAAGAGCCACAAGAAGACCTCCTATGAGATTGTGAAGGGAAGAAAACCAAATCTATCCTATTTCAGGATCTTTGGTTGCAAGTGTTATATCCTTAACAATGGTAAGTCTTATCTAACCAAGTTTGCTGCCAAATCCCAAAAGGGAATCTTTGTTGGGTACAGCAACAACAGTAAGGCTTATAGGGTCTACAACTTGATTACTCAAGTTGTAGAAGAGTCGGTACATGTAGTTTTTGATGAAGCAAGGCTCATTAACAATGAATTGTCAAGCAGTGTTTGCAGCTCCATACGTGTAACTTAAAGAATGGACAAGCTTACCTTAACAGAAGGTTCTACTGCAAGTCAGCAAGTGGAAGATGGTAGCTGCTGTCCAGGGGGAGTACAAGATACTCCTGATGTTGAAGAAGACCAAGAGGTGCAGTAGAATGAAGAATTTGAAGGTGTACAACCAGAAGACAGGCTGCCTCCAGCAAATAGGCACTTAAGGGATCATCCAGCCAATCAGATAATTGGAGATCCCAGACAAGGAGTGCAAACAAGGAGCAGATCTAAGTACAGTTCTTTACTCAAGTTTCCTATCCCAAGTTGAGCCAAAGAAGTTTGAAGAAGCAATCCTAGACCCTCATTGGATTGAGGCCATGCGAGAGGAGCTGAATCAATTCAAAAGATGCAAGGTTTGGGAGCTAGTTCTTAAACCCAAGGACCACAATATAATTGGAACTAAGTGGATCTTTAGGAACAAGTTGGATGAAAATGGAATAATCATAAAGAATAAAGCTAGACTTGTTGCAAAGGGATTTATACAAGAAGAATGTATTGATTTTGATCAAACCTTTTCTCCAGTAGCAAGACTGGATGCAATAAGGATGTTCCTTGCTTATGCAACATTTCAAGGATATAAGGTATATCAAATGGATGTTAAGTTAGCTTTTCTGAATGGAAATCTGAAGGAAGAAGTCTATGTAGAGCATCCATCAGGTTTTGTAGATTCTCTTAAACCTGACTATGTATATAGACTTAGAAAGGCTTTGTATGGGTTAAAACAAGCCCCTAGGGCTTGGTATGAAACTCTGTCTAGTTTCCTCATTGAGAACAAATTCTCAAGGGGGAAAATAGACAAGACTCTATTCCTTAGGGAATCCAGAGGCAAGATTATATTAGTCCAAATATATGTAGATGACATCATATTTGGGTCTACATAAAGTAGTCTTTGCAGAAAGTTTGCAAAACTCATGCAAGGACAATTTGAAATGAGCAGTATGGGGGAACTTAAGTTCTTATTGGGTCTCCAAGTTAGACAGACTGAAGATGGATTATCCATATGCCAGTCTAAGTTCACCCTAGAATTGATAAGGAAATATGGTATGGAATCATCCACTACCATGAAAACTCCTATGGGGTCAAGCATGTCTCTAAGAAAAGATGATGCAGGGAAACCTGTAGATAAAACTTTGTATAGAGGGATTGTTGGATCCCTACTGTATTTGACTGCTAGTAGACCAGATATCATGTATGCTACATGTGTCTGTGCTAGGTACCAAGCTTGCCCTAAAGAATCTCATTTGACAGCAGTCAAAAGAATTTTGAGATATCTTAAGGGCACTCCTTATCTAGGCCTTTGGTACACTACGAATAGAGATTTTGAACTGACAGGTTATTCAGATGCAGACTTTGCAGGCTGCAAGGAAGATAGGAAAAGTACCACAAGAACCTGTCAATTTCTAGGTGGAAGGCTGGTGTTATGGAGTAGCAAGAAACAAACAAGTGTGGCTATCTCCACAGCAGAATCAGAGTATGTGGCTGTAGGAAGATGTTGTGCCCAACTTCTATGGATTTAACATCAGCTAGAAGATTATGGTATTCAAGTAAGTAGGACACCTTTATTTTATGATTCTACTAGTGCCATTTCTATTGCAAATAATCCTGTCTCCCATAGTAGGACTAAGCACATAGAAATTAAATACCATTTTCTAAGAGAACATGTTGAAAAAGAAGACATTTCCCTAGAGTATGTAAAGACAGATAATCAGTTAGCTGATATGTTTACAAAGCCCTTAGATGAAACCAAATTCAATAAATTAAAAATTGAATTAGGAATGATAAACTTAGAATAGTTTACAAAAATTGGCTAAGTAAAATAGTGTCGACACACAGAGTTGTCTGTGTCGACACATAGAAGTGGTGTCGACATTTCAGAGAAATGGTATCGACACATCTAGGAAGTCTGTGTCGCCACTTCAGAGAATTAGTGTCGACACATGCAGTGTAGGTGTCGACACATCCAGGGTGGTGTCGACACTTAGGATTTACACAGAATTAGTCTAGTAGAGTCTCGACTAAGTGTCGAGCTGAGATATATAAGTGTCGACACATATATTCTGTCGACTATATTTGTGTCGACACATAGTTGTCGTGACATTAGCAGTAAGTGTCGACACTTTTCAACAGTGTCGACACAATTCAAGTATGTTAACGCGCCTTTTCACCTTCAATTCTAGAAAGGTATAAATAGGTTTTTCCCATTGTTTGTCGACACGCTCACCTTAGTTTCGAGACCAAACTTGTGTGTCGACATCTCTCTTCTCTAAATTCAAAATTTCTTCAAACCCTAATGGCGCCCAAGCTAGAAGAGAACATTAATGAAGGATATGAGCTCGTGAGACATGCCTTTGATGACGCGGAACCCGAAATCCAAGGTGTGGTAACCCTAATTGCAGAGACATGCCTAGAGTATCTTGTTTCAGAACCTATCAAGATCTGGAAGAAGGAAGTCCTCGAATTCTTGAGTGCAGCAACTCTTGATGTATCTGGACTCAAGATTAAGTCCAAAGTTCATGGGGCAAAGGTAAAGATCACTCATAAGAGTCTCAGGAAGATTCTACATCTCCCAAGAACTACAGAAGAGGAAGATGTTTCTGCTTCCAAAACAAGGGAGGCACTGACATGGTGTGGACTGGATTCAAGCTTGAAGATTGGTTCAGTCTTTAATAGGAAAGGAATGAATATACAAGGAAAATTCTTATCTGAGATAGTTGGGAAGGTGATACTGAGCAAGCCTGGTGGGCATGATAGAATATCTGCTCACATGTTCAGTTTGATGACAAGGATAATATTCAAACTTGACACTGATTGGTCAGTATTGATGTTTGACAAGATAAAATAAAGTCTGAAGAAGCCCAATCTGGGTAGAATTATGAGCTTATACTTAGCTGGAAGTATACCTGAAGTGATGAACCAAGCTGCTGGTTCTAAGATAAACCACATGAGGAGAATGGATGTAAGAATTTTCTCAAGATGGAATAGAGTATTGACAAAGGAACTACCAACTCCAGAAAAGGAAACACCTCAGAAGAAGAAGAAGAAGACAGACATTGTGGCACAAGAATCCTCAAGTAGCTCAGATGAGTAAGTGGTGTTTAGTTTAGATGATGGAGAGGATGGCAATGCTGGACAGTCACCAGCAAGACAAGAAGATGCTCAGAGGCAGGGGGAGCTACCATCAGCTAGCTCTATTCACCTAGATCCACTCCAAGGGGAGCCTCTACATGTGGAAGAGCCAACTCAATTAGAGAGTGAAAGGGCTACCCAAACCATTCTAGAGGTAATTACTGAAGTTAATCAATTAAATTTCCCTATTGAGGATGAAGTTTTGATTGAATCATTACTTGATATTGATCAGCAAACACAGTTACATAGTGAACCACAAGATGTTGTCATGGAGGACACATCAGTTGCTGATAGAGTAGACTCAGTTACTCCAGAAATAAGAGATTCTCCTGTACAACCTCAGCATGAGTTTACATTAGAAGAGCTGTTCCCTGATCTTGTACAGACAGACCTTGAGAGAGAAATAGCAGTTGTTAAGGGAGAGAAGGTCAATATTGAGGGGGTGCACATAGAGGGGACTGCTAGACAAGAGACTGAGGAGCAAAGAATTGCTGAGGAGCTACCAAGGACTGAGAAGGATTTACATCCTAGTCCTAAGGATAGAGTAGACAATGTCAGTACTTCTGCTTCAGAGGATGAAGAGGCTGCTAGAGCCAAGAAGAGGAAGTTCCAGGTCTTCAAGAGAAGAAGCCAGAATTACAAGAAAGTACTACAGATAATTGCTCCACAGCCTGCCCCAACTACTGATTATAGTTCTCTGATGGTGGCATTGCAAATCAAGATGGATGAGCAAAGAAAAGCTTTATAAAAGTATATGGATGAAGGGCATAAATCCCTGCAATTTGATCTGGCACAAGACATCAAATCTATCAGATTTGAAGTGAATCAACACAAGAAGGAAAAGACTGATTGTTTCCATAAAGGAGGCAATGTAGTGGTCTATCTGGCTACACATCAAGAGAACGTCAAAAAATAGGTTGATGACATGGCAGTCAAACAAGGATATATCCTGGAAAATCAGCTAATAATGAATGATAATCTGACTGCTTCTCATAATGCCATTGTCACTGAAATGAAGAATCTAGCTACTGCCCAGACTGCACAAAGTGCTACTGCCAAAGCTGAGTTTGATAAGCAACTCCAAGAAAGCCTACTTGCCGTTCACACTGCTATTGCAGATTCTCAAAAGATTATTACTGACAAGCTCTAAAGGTTAAAATCTTTTTATAAAGATGGAGTTAACTATTTGAATGCTCAAATCAGATTCTAGAAAGATGATCTTAGGGATCACATAGAGAGAGAAGTCATAAAGGCGGAGAGGGTACTAGTCAAAGTCGGCTCTGATCATGCAAACTTTATTTCAAATTCCATCAGAGCCACCCTTGGATATCCACCTTTATGTGATGATGATAATGTTGCAGAGTCTGACATCAATCATGCATACTTTGGAGGAGAGCAAGCTGAAGTAGCTCAAGTGATATACCCTCCTGCTGATTTTGACATGATACATTAGGAGGTACAGTCTATGTATAGTCCTCCTGAGGGTAATCAGAATATTATTCTTGAAAAAGTTGTACATCCTATGCCAGAGGCAGTTCTAAAAGAACAAGAGGCCCAATTATCTAAGAAAAGGTTCAGAGAGCAAGCTGAATTAAGGCCAGATTTTGAGCAATGGAGCCCAACTTCTAGAAATATTATTCTGACTGCTTGGAAGGCTGCTAAGGATAATTTCATAGAAAGGGGCAAATGGTATTCTGACCAAGAGTGGAAGAAACATGAGGCTAGGCAAGAGGCCATAGTACAATACAGAAGGAAGGCCAAATTAGGGAAGCTACCTCCTAATGCACAGGAGCCTAGCAAGTATTTCCCTAAGCCTTATCACTATTTTGAAAGACAGAAGATAAGGTCTGAAGAACAGAAAAAGAAAGATCTTAAAGGGAAGAAGCCTACTGATGACAATGAAGCTCCTGTTCAAGCAAAGATTCAATCTGAAAAGGGCATTGTTATCAAGGAACCTGAGCAGCCATAAGATAGAAATTTTCTTAAGTTTACAACTTGTAATCATTTGCATTTAACTCTATGTAAACTTTTGATTAATGAAAATGTTTGAAGTTGTAAGAACAATGTTATATGTTCAATCTATTACATTATTGTTCTGAGATAATTGTTTATACATGTTCTGTTTCTACATGTTTAGTACTTACCCTGTCATTTAATATTGTTATACATCATATTGAGTATTTGTTATGTATGGTGTATATCATTGACTAAGGGTTATGACTTCTCCAAATAGGGGGAGATTATTGGGTACTTGGAATATATGTACCTGATTTGAAGAAGCCTCACCCTACTCAATGATATACATCAAGGTGTATTTGATGTGCTTTGAGTTTATTTGTGCAGGTTAAGTAATTGTAGAATTACAGGAAAAGTTTCTAATTTCATGTGTCGACACCCAGAAGAAAAGTGTCGACACTTAAGAAGGCTTGTGTCGACACCCAGAGAAGCTGTGTCGACACTTGGAGTAATTGTGTCGACATCAGGAAGGCAGAGTCGACACCAGAAGAAAAATGTCGACACATACAGGCAGTGTCGACACACAGTGAAGAATTGTCTACATAATCAGTGTCGTCGAACTGAGTTCAGCGCTCCTCAGATAGTATGAACTATCTCCTCTGGTCAACGATCGTCGAACGGCGCTCGACGATTTTGTTCACTGAACGATCGTCGAACGGAGCTCGACGCCCTTCCAGATCGTCGAATGGAGATCGACGATTTTGGAGTCTCTTCAGATTCCTTTAGAAGCCTCGATCGTCGAACTGAGTTCAACGATCTTTCCTTTTCTGCGTCGAACCCTAATATAAAACTCTTTTTTCGTCGTCGTTCTCTCTTGCGCTTTCAATTTCTCTGCAAACTTTTCTTCCCTCCAAGCAGTTCTACACTTGGTCGTTTTGTCTGTTGATTTTTGCAGGTACCATGGCCGTTTCAGTTGCTGTACTCTCTGCAATGAAATTTGATGCAGGCTTTGACATCGATCTTGACTCCTTCAACACAACCGATCAAATCTTCCAGGATATTCTCACTTTATTCAAAGATTAGCAACTGTCTGCCCTGATGACAACCAGAATCAAACTAGCATCTGATGAGATTAAAGAATGGGTATACACTGCCCACAACCTGGACAACAATACCATAGTTGGTTCCATTGGTGGCACCCAGGTACCTATGACTCCAGCAGTATTGACAGAGGTTTTTGGTTTAAGGAATGGTGAAGATTCTGCTGACCTTTCTGGAGAAGAGTTTGCTGATGTTCTTGCCAGGATGGGTCATCCTGAGGGGAACCCTAGCAAGCTGTTTAAAAGGAACCTGTCTGTGGAATACAGGTTTCTGGCTGATGTAGTAGGCAAGGTTCTCTTGGCCAAGCATTCTGCTCATGACACAATCTCCAGATATCAGCTCTGCCTTATGGGAGCTCTGGTAGATAGAAAAAGCTTGAACTGGGGAGAAGTATTTTTTGATTTGTTGAAGAAAAAGATCAACAAGACCTTTGTGAATTATGGAAGAATACTGGGAGTCTTCCTCCAGGCTAAGTGTCCCACCCTGCTAGTCTCCTCTGGAGTGCACATCAATGCCTCCAAGAGACTCACCTGTGCCCTTTTTGGGAAATGGGACAGGCAAATCTCCAAGCCCAGCAGGCCCTCTTCTTCTGGCCCTTCAGGCACCAGGACTCTCAGAGTCACTCCACCCCAGGCCTCTGCCCCTGCAGAGGACCTGCCTGCTAGTGCTGCTGCCTCTCCTCCTCCAAGCCCAACCCTACCACTTCCATCCACCTCTCCAGCCACCTCCACAATTACCATCTCCATCCCATCTCCAACTTCTATTCCATCTCCAGCAATAATTTCCTCTCCACCAGCAGCCCACTTCCACCCCCTTTTCACTTATCCCCCTCCAGATGTAACATCATCCCCATCCCTTCCAACTTTCACTCTCCTGGATGAATCCTACATGGATGATTCCCCCTCCTCTCCTCTAGACTTTCCATCCTCCTCCACATCTTTCCAAGACCTTCTCCACCAGATTATTGATCAACCCACCTTCACTCCCTCCATATCCATCCCTCTATCCTCCATCTCTACCATCCCCTCTCCTGAGCCATCCCTTCCACCCTTCAGCCCTCCTCCTCCAGCTCCCTCAGCCATCCCTCAACCCTCTACCTCTGCTCCTCTCATTGAGCATGTAGATCTCCCAGCCCTTGCTGATCAGTTGTATGAGCTCCTTGCACCTAGGCTCTCTCTTCTCATGGAGGCCTCTTTAGCTCCTCTACAACAATCAGTGGCAGCTCTCTCTGCCAGGCTGTCCTCTTTCCTTACTCCTATAGCAGCACCCCCAGCAGTGTGCCTTGATGCACAGGTCTCTGCATCCAGGCAGGGGGAGATGCCCTATGAAGCCAGCTTCCATGCTGCTGTTGCTGCTGCTCCTCCTGCTGTTGTCTCTCATGCTACTACTACTGCTGCTGCTTCTGCTTCTGCTACTGCTGCTACACCAGTACTAGCAATAGACCTAAGGTCCTTGCTATCTACTTTTGACACTGCTTACTTCTGCTGCCTCCCAGAGCCATATCCTGTCCAGCCTCCAGAGGTTCTTGCTGCCCAGTCAGAAGATTTGTCCAAGGCTCTAGTGCCCTTTTCCTGCTGTGACCCCAGAATCATCTCTGATTTTATTCTGTCAGTGACTGCTGCTTCTGATGTTACTGCTGCTGCTGCTGCTGAAGACAATGCTGTGTCTACCTCTGAAGTTATATATGCTGCTGTTGAGCCCATTTCACAGGATGTTTTGATGACAGAGGCTGTTGATTTTGAGCCTGCTGTAGAAGTGGTTGTTTCTGAAGCTGCTGCTGCTGCCCTCATTCCTGAAGCAATATCTGTTGTAACTTCTGCTGCTCCAGTACCTATAGTTACATCTGCTGCTGCCCCTGTTGTTGCTCCTCCTGCTTCTGTATCTTCTGCCCCATCAGCTGCTGTTAAACTGAAAGAGGATTTGATGAAACAGCTTGATGCCTTGTATGATGCACAAAGTTCTGAATCTGAGGATTATAATATTGCTTCTGATGACTCATCTGCCACAATTGCAAAGAAAAGAAAGGCAAGAAGTAAGGCCTTGAAGAGAGTTCCTCCTGCCAAGGTTAGAGATGATAATGATGTTCCATACTATATTCTGCACAATTGCCCAATCACTGAGCATTGGATGCAATTCTCTAAGAACCAGTTAAAAGCTATGAAGAAGAAGAGGAAGTATGTGAAAGATTCTTCTCAGTCCAAGCACCCTCATCCTCCTCCACCACCTCCACCTGATGCAGGTGCAGGTGGCAGCTCTGCAAGATCAGGCCCTGCTAGAAGCCAGGCTCCCTACCAACCTCATGCAAGAACTTATCAAAGGGAAAGCCAGTCTAGGGGGTCTTACTCTAGAAGGGGAGGATATAGGGGTAACCAAAGAGAAACTCAGGTTTACTCTAAAGGACACTCCAGGCAGCATCCTTACTCTAGGGGAGGACATGTTTCTGCTGATACATCTTCTGGTCCTTTCCCCTACAAGCTCAAAGATACAGTGACTGCCAGGACTCCTCAAGATACTACTTCCAACAGGTATGAGCCACCTGTTCCATTTGAGGACCCTGAGAAAAATCCTATGGCTTGGACTGCAAGAATGAAAGAGCTGGCTGCTTTAGATCAGATCAAGAAAGCAAAAGAACAAGGGCTAGACACTTCCAACATATCTACCATGTCAGAACAAAGACAGAAGGAATTAGAGAGATATGCCTCCAGCAAATTTTTTGATGCAGACAGGTACATGGAGTTGCATCCAGCTGCAGTGGTTCCCAGGGCTTCAAAGCAAATTTATTTGGGTGCAGCTGATGATACCAGATCCAAAAAACAAGCCTTAGATCCCAACAGAGAAATTAAAATGGTAAAAGGCAAAGAAAAGGAGTAACTCTGTAAGGTGACAACTTTTGGTTCTTCTAACTGCTATCTGGATATCATATATATATATATATATATATCTCTGTGATGGTTCTGCTCTGTGTCTTGTTATTGTTGTTTTTATGTTTTTCTGACTGTATGATGTTGTTTGTTTTTCAAAGTCTGTAAATAGTTTCCTAACCCAAATAGGGGGAGATTGTTGGAACACCCTATTACTAATTTGGGTCAGGATCACTATGTCTCTAGGAATTTATGCTTTGACCTTCTGTATAGATAATAGGTCAATTAGAATTGAGTCTAAGGGATCAGGAGTCTAGGTTTGGAAGCTGCCCTGAAGACCCAAGTTTTTCTGGAATCTAAGTCCAAATCGTCGAGCTCAGCACGACGTTTCGTCGAACTCTGGTCGACGATCGTCTAGCTCAACTATTGACAGATCGTCGAGCTCCATTCGACGATCGCTGAGCTCAATCCTCATAATATCGTCGAGCTCTGGTCGACGATCGCTGAGCTCAACTTCTCAACATTGTCGAGCTCTGTTCGACGATCGCTGAGCTCAGGTCGACGATTTTGGCTCTGCACTGGATCCTTATCTCTGAGCTCAGTTCGACGATCTTTGAGCTCAGATCGACGATTTCTTTGCTGCTTGCTTTTTCCAGTTCGCTGAGCTCAGCTCGACGATAGCAGAGCTCAGTTCGACGATTTCAGTTATCTTTCTGAATTCAAATTCAAATCAGATAGAAGTTATTCTGCATTTAATTCAGAAGATCTGCCAGCCATTTTCATTTACTTCTGGAGCAAGTTTCAAGGGATTTTTCAAGGAATAATTCAGTGGACTTTCCTTCAGAACATTTTATGCAATTAAGGCTGTAATTAATTCAGACCAACGGCTATCTTTGACAGAGCAATTTTCTATTCAGACTCAGAGAATAAAAGATAGAATGTTTTTTGAATCAGACAGAAGATAGACAAGAACAAGAGAATAGAGATAGACAAGTAGAGGACACCTCTCTATACACAGAGACTCTCTCAATCTTCTGTCAACAAGATTTCAGAGAACACTCATCAAAAAGAGATCAAGTTTTCAAACATTCTTCAGATCTCTTCAGCTCTCAAGTGTTCAAGGCCAATATCATTTCAAGACTCCAGACACCCAACATTTCAGCTTGCTGAAATCATCTTCTGCTGGAGATCTATCTTTGAAGGCCTATCACCCTCAGCAAAGCTCATCTTCCTGAAGATTTCAAGGACTCAGGGGGAGCTTTGACAACATCACTGAATCCACATAGTCTTCTCAGTTGCTTGAGAAAGAGAAGACTGCCATCACTCCCTCACCCCCATTCTGTAAAGGGTTTTTCAAACTCCCTTCAAAAGTTTGAAGCTGGTTTTTGAGCACCTTGTCAAAAGCTCATTGGTGGCAAGACACCTGATCAAAAAATCTGATTTGGTTTTTGAGCACCTTATCAAAAGCTCATTGGTGCCCAGGACACCTGATCAACTCATCCTGCAGTGGATTCCTACCTAGGGTGGTAGAAGAGTGGATGTACCCAAGTTGGGGAACCACTATATTTCCTTGTGTCATCTGGTTCTGCATGTTTTCTTTTTTGTTTCTGGCCTAGATTTTCTTGTGCTTAATATCTGCATAGCTTAGTTTTATTTCTGCTTCCCTGCTTACACTCATTACAACAATTGTTGTAAAGCTTTGCAAAAGTTTTCTTTGTGTTTTTAAAAAGCACCATATACTCTATTCACCCCCCTCTAGAGTATATCAGATCTAGTTTCCCCTTTCAATTGGTATCAGAGGGAGGTTGGTTAAACATACCATATCTGTTTGGTTGTACAGGCTAACACCTGAACCCCAAAGATCCCAAACTAGATCCTTCTTTTATATTTCATTATTAGATTTAGCTTGCACAAATCATGGCCCAGAACAAAGATTATGCTAGCACCAGACCTCCAGTGTGCAATCTATCAAAGTTTGCACTTTGGAAAGCAAGGATTAGACTATACATGAATTCTATTGACGAAGATATTTTTAATTCTGTTTTGACAGTGTGTCCAAGACCTCCAGAAAGTACAAGCACAAATGCTGTTCCACCTCCATCAGGAACAGATGCTGACATTAAAAAGTGGAAGGTAGCTGATGCCAAGGCAATGAACATTCTAGCTCAAACAATGTCAGATGACATTTTTCAGAAGGTAGCTGAATGTAATTCAGCCAAGGAGATCTGGGACAAGCTCTCAGAAATAGTTTCTGGATCAGCTGATGAGAGAAAGGACAGAAGATCTCATCTCATCTCCCAATATGAGAACTTCAAGAAGGGAGAAACAGAGTCAGTGGGAGAAATGTACAACAGATTGAGTCTAATTGTCAGTGAACTGAGGACATTAGACAAAGAGATCTCATTAACAGAACTTAATGATAAGATCCTAATGTGCTTCCCTAGCACTTGGGATTCAAGAATCTGGCCAATTAAAGATGCCAGAAGTCTGAATGAGATCACGACTGAAGCCTTGTTGGGTAAGCTCAAATCTTATGAGCTACTCATCAAGAACAGAGAAGAAGAACAGAAGGCTGCTTCTCCAGCCACAAGGAAAGAGAAGACTATAGCATTTAAGGCAGCTGAGGATCTGCCTGAAGAAAAAGGTACAGGAAATGATGAACTTCTCAGCCTGTTAGCCAAAAGATTCTATAAGATGGCCAGAAAGGACTTCAGAAGAAGGTCATACAAGGAGCAAGACAAGCCAAGGTATGACAAGTCCATTGGCAATAACAAAGACATTATTTGCTTTGGTTGCAGGAAACCAGGGCATATGGTTCCTGACTGTCCAGAAAACAAGAACAAGGACAGAAGGGACAGAAAAGAAAGAAGAAAGGAGAAGGACTCCAAAAGGCATGGAAGTAGCAAACCTTCCACCAGCAAAAATAAGCACACAAGGAAAGGATTTGTTGCTGAATCCTGGAGTGAGACTGAAGAGGAGTCACAGGCCTCTTCCAGCTCAAGTGATGATGAGGATGATGCAGAGGAAAAAGAATTCTGCATGATGGCAATCAATGCCTCACAACACAACTCAGAGGAAGAGGAGTCAGAGTCAGACTCAGAAACTCAACCTGAAGAAGATCAGGTAATCAGCTCTTTTGATTTCACTTCAGAAGATTTTAAACTTGAATTTAAAGCACTATGTTCTAGACCTGCTAAAGTCTGAGAAAGAGATCATCTCTCTCAGAAATCAATTGTCTGAACACAATGCTTTAAAATCAGAAAACCTCAAGCTCTCTCAGGAGTTGGAGAACCATAGGGAACAGATAGCTTCACTGAAGAGTGAACTCTCTGAGGCCAAGAAGCTTGAAGAATCTCTCAATGGGAGAAGCATCAAGCTGATGGACATCACAAGCACAGTGAACTCAAGATTCAACAGTACACTGGGCTTGGGTGCCTCATCCAGCCAACCTATTGTTCTAACAACCCCTATCAAGTTCATTTCTGACAAGGGAAAGGGAGTTGTAGAGGTTGCCAGGAAAAATTCTGATCTGCCTCAGAAAACCAAAGTCCAGTACAAATCGTCGAACGGAGATCGACGATCACCGAATGAAGATCGACGATCGCCGAACGCAGCTCGACGATCTCAGGGAATATCGTCGAACGCAGATCGACGATCTCAGCCAAGATCGTCGAACGCTGCTCGACGATCCCATATACCTGACCTCAGCCATAGTCGACCGTCGAACGGAGCTCGACGATCTGACCCAAGATCGTCGAACTCAGCTCCAAGATCGTCGAACAGAGGTCAGAGCTCTGGAAATTTTTTCAATGGCAAGTCAAAATTGAATCCTGAGGGTTCTTCATCCCAAACATTTAACCCTTATACTGAATGGATTTTACCTCCAAGGAGATATCATCCTGAAGGATATAAGAGCCAGCCAGGGATGTCTTTCATTTCTGAATTTAAAGGTTATCAACCTAGGCCCAAGGTAAACTGGGTCAAAAACAAGTGAATTGCTTAATGTGCAGGTGAAGACCTATCCAACATCTAACCAGCAATGGTATTTGGATAGTGGGTGCTCTAAGCACATGACAGGGAACAAGGACAACCTAAATTCCTTTAAAGCCAAGCTTGGACCCAAAGTTATCTTTGGTGACTCCAACTTTGGACAAACTAAAGGATATGGAGCAGTCCAGATTGGTTCTGTAACCTTCAAGAAGGTAGCATATGTGGAAGGACTGAAGCACAACCTAATCAGCATCAGTCAGCTATATGATGAAGGCTACCAGGTGACCTTCAGCAAAACCTTATGCAAAATCAAGTCAGAGGACAACACAACTGTGTTGACAGGTAAAAGGAAAGGTAACATCTACCTAGTAGATTTTCTTTCAACTTCTATAGATATCTGTTTATTCAATTCAGTTTGTAGACCAAATGTTTTATGGCATAAGAGACTAGGACACCTAAACCTTAGAACTATTGCTAGGCTCTCCAAGGACAATCTTGTTAGAGGACTACCTTCTGGCCCCTACAAGAAAGAAGGACTCTGCAAGGCTTGTCAATTAGGCAAGCAAACTAAAAACAGTTTTAAGTCACTTAATAAGAGTGATTCACCTAGGATATTGTATCTGTTACACATGGATCTATTTGGACCCATCACAGTACAAAGCCTAGGAGGGAAATCCTACACTTTGGTGATTGTAGATGACTTCTCTAGATTCACTTGGGTGTTCTTTCTAAGGAAGAAGTCTGATAACTTTAAGTGTCTGACAGAGTTTCTCAAATGTGTAAAGATTGAGTTCAATACTCATATTGCCCTGATCAGAAGTGATCATGGGACAGAGTTTGATTCTCTTCTTATGCAAGAGTTCTGTCAGAGTGAAGGGAATCAGGCATACTTTCTCAGCTCCTAGAACTCCTCAACAAAATGGGGTAGCTGAAAGGAAAAATAGAACCCTTATTGAATCTGCCACTACATTGTTGTCAGATGCTCATTTACCTCTATCCTTTTGGGCAGAGGCAGTGAACACCTCCAACTATGTGCTGAACAGAAGCCTGATACATAAACTGAAGGGAAAGACTCCCTATGAATTACTCAAAGGGAAGAAACCTAAAGTTGACTATTTCAAAATTTTTGGTTGCATTTGCTATATTCACAATAATGATAAGAAACATCTAGCAAAATTTCAAGCCAAAGCTGATAAAGGAGTGTTTCTGGGATACTCCATGATCAGCAAGGCCTATAGGGTTTATAATAAATCATCATTAAAAATTGAGGAATCTGTTCATGTTTCTTTTGATGAAACTAACATGTCTTTCAAGGAGAAGATTTCTTCTACCATAGAACCTTTACAGGAACACTCTCTAGTTGAAGATATGAACAAGCTACAGGTTGCTCAAGAAGATGAAAGCAGTGAAGATGAAATCAATGCTCAACATATTGAAGCTCAACCGGAAGAGCCAGTTGTTGTACCACAAGAGGAAACAACAACACAGGTTAGTGAACAATCAACACCCCCTGTTGATTTAGTAACATCAAGAGACCATCCAATTACCCAAATAATTGGAGAAATCTCAGCTGGTGTGCAAACCAGAAATCAGGTCAACCAAAACCTGTTGCACACCTGCTTTCTTTCTCAAATTGAACCTCAGTCCATTCAAGATGCAGAGCAAGATCCACACTGGATCATTGCCATGCAAGAGGAGTTGCATCAATTTGAGAGGAACAAAGTATGGGAACTAGTACCCAAGCCTAAGGATCATTCCATTGTTGGAACAAAATGGGTATTCAGAAACAAACTGGATGATCAAGGAATAATAATAAGGAACAAGGCAAGGCTAGTTGCCCAAGGATATTCTCAAGAAGAAGGAATTGACTACGACCAGACCTTTGCACCTGTTGCAAGATTGGAAGCCATCAGGATTTTTCTAGCTTATGCAGCTCACAAAGGCTTCAAGGTTTATCAGATGGATGTCAAGAGTGCCTTCTTAAATGGAGACATCAAAGAGGAAGTCTATGTCAGACAACCTCCAGGTTTTATCTCTCCAACTCATCCTGATTTTGTTTTTAGACTAAATAAAGCATTATATGGTCTCAAGCAAGCTCCTAGAGCATGGTATGAGACCCTAGCATGCTTTCTTTTGGAAAATGGTTTTATAAGGGGTAGAGTAGACCAAACTCTTTTCATTAGAACCCATAAGTCCCATACCCTACTAGTACAAATTTATGTAGACGATATCATTTTTGGTTCTACTGACTCAAAACTATGCAGAAGGTTTTCTAACTTAATGCATTCTAAATTTGAGATGAGTAGCATGGGTGAGCTATCCTTCTTCCTAGGATTGCAAGTCAAACAACATGCTGAAGGCATCTTTATTTCTCAAACCAAATATGCTAATGAGCTGGTTAAGAAATTTGGCATGTCTGAGGCATCTTGTATGAAAACACCCATGCCTACCAATGCTGTATTGGATGCTGATGAACATGGGAAACCTGTTGATCAGACAACATATAGAGCAATGATTGGCTCTTTACTGTATCTTACAGCTAGTAGACCAGATATAATGTTTGCTACATGTATATGTGCTAGATTCCAAGTTAGCCCTAGAGAGTCACACCTCACATTAGTAAAGAGGATTCTTAGGTATGTTAAAAGTTGTCCAAATCTAGGTCTCTGGTATCCAAAAGATTCAGCATTTGAGTTAACTGGATTCTCTGATGCTGATTATGCTGGATGCAGAATTGACAGGAAAAGCACCAGTGGAACTTGTCAGTCTCTTGGTGATAGACTTGTCTCTTGGTTTTGCAAGAAACAAACATCTGTGTCAACTTCAACTGCTGATGCTGAATATATGGCTGCAGGCAGTTGTTGTTCACAGATATTGTGGATTCAAAATCAACTCCTAGACTATGGTTACAACTTAGAAAAGTCAAAAATCTTTTGTGACAATACAAGTGCTATCTCCATAGCTCAAAATCCAGTCCTCCATAGTAGGACAAAACATATAGAGATTAGGCATCATTTCTTAAGGGATAATGTTGAAAAGAACAAAATTGAACTGCAATATATCCCAACTGATTTACAAAGGGGAGATATTTTCACCAAGCCCTTGGATGAAAAGAAACATACTTTCTTCCTAAATCAGTTAGGAATGTTAGATGGAGGAAGTCTTAAATAATCCCCAAGATTTTGAAAGCTAAAAATGGACCAAGACTAGGCAAAATTCTGATTTTCCTTAGTGTCTAGGATTTCTCTGATCTCTGAACTGCGCTCGACGATTTCCCCACAGATCGTCGAACGGAGTTCGACGATTTCCAGAATCGTCGAACTGAGTTCAGCGCTCCTCAGATAGTATGAACTATCTCCTCTGGTCAACGATCGTCGAACGGCGCTCGACGATTTTGTTCACTGAACGATCGTCGAACGGAGCTCGACGCCCTTCCAGATCGTCGAATGGAGATCGACGATTTTGGAGTCTCTTCAGATTCCTTTAGAAGCCTCGATCGTCGAACTGAGTTCAACAATCTTTCCTTTTCTGCGTCGAACCCTAATATAAAACTCTTTTTTCGTCGTCGTTCTCTCTTGCGCTTTCAATTTCTCTGCAAACTTTTCTTCCCTCCAAGCAGTTCTACACTTGGTCGTTTTGTCTGTTGATTTTTGCAGGTACCATGGCCGTTTCAGTTGCTGTACTCTCTGCAATGAAATTTGATGCAGGCTTTGACATCGATCTTGACTCCTTCAACACAACCGATCAAATCTTCCAGGATATTCTCACTTTATTCAAAGATTAGCAACTGTCTGCCCTGATGACAACCAGAATCAAACTAGCATCTGATGAGATTAAAGAATGGGTATACACTGCCCACAACCTGGACAACAATACCATAGTTGGTTCCATTGGTGGCACCCAGGTACCTATGACTCCAGCAGTATTGACAGAGGTTTTTGGTTTAAGGAATGGTGAAGATTCTGCTGACCTTTCTGGAGAAGAGTTTGCTGATGTTCTTGCCAGGATGGGTCATCCTGAGGGGAACCCTAGCAAGCTGTTTAAAAGGAACCTGTCTGTGGAATACAGGTTTCTGGCTGATGTAGTAGGCAAGGTTCTCTTGGCCAAGCATTCTGCTCATGACACAATCTCCAGATATCAGCTCTGCCTTATGGGAGCTCTGGTAGATAGAAAAAGCTTGAACTGGGGAGAAGTATTTTTTGATTTGTTGAAGAAAAAGATCAACAAGACCTTTGTGAATTATGGAAGAATACTGGGAGTCTTCCTCCAGGCTAAGTGTCCCACCCTGCTAGTCTCCTCTGGAGTGCACATCAATGCCTCCAAGAGACTCACCTGTGCCCTTTTTGGGAAATGGGACAGGCAAATCTCCAAGCCCAGCAGGCCCTCTTCTTCTGGCCCTTCAGGCACCAGGACTCTCAGAGTCACTCCACCCCAGGCCTCTGCCCCTGCAGAGGACCTGCCTGCTAGTGCTGCTGCCTCTCCTCCTCCAAGCCCAACCCTACCACTTCCATCCACCTCTCCAGCCACCTCCACAATTACCATCTCCAGCCCATCTCCAACTTCTATTCCATCTCCAGCAACAATTTCCTCTCCACCAGCAGCCCACTTCCACCCCCTTTTCACTTATCCCCCTCCAGATGTAACATCATCCCCATCCCTTCCAACTTTCACTCTCCTGGATGAATCCTACATGGATGATTCCCCCTCCTCTCCTCTAGACTTCCCATCCTCCTCCACATCTTTCCAAGACCTTCTCCACCAGATTATTGATCAACCCACCTTCACTCCCTCCATATTCATCCCTCTATCCTCCATCTCTACCATCCCCTCTCCTGAGCCATCCCTTCCACCCTTCAGCCCTCCTCCTCCAGCTCCCTCAGCCATCCCTCAACCCTCTACCTCTGCTCCTCTCATTGAGCATGTAGATCTCCCAGCCCTTGCTGATCAGTTGTATGAGCTCCTTGCACCTAGGCTCTCTCTTCTCATGGAGGCCTCTTTAGCTCCTCTACAACAATCAGTGGCAGCTCTCTCTGCCAGGCTGTCCTCTTTCCTTACTCCTATAGCAGCACCCCCAGCAGTGTGCCTTGATGCACAGGTCTCTGCATCCAGGCAGGGGGAGATGCCCTATGAAGCCAGCTTCCATGCTGCTGTTGCTGCTGCTCCTCCTGCTGTTGTCTCTCATGCTACTACTACTGCTGCTGCTTCTGCTTCTGCTACTGCTGCTACACCAGTACTAGCAATAGACCTAAGGTCCTTGCTATCTACTTTTGACACTGCTTACTTCTGCTGCCTCCCAGAGCCATATCCTGTCCAGCCTCCAGAGGTTCTTGCTGCCCAGTCAGAAGATTTGTCCAAGGCTCTAGTGCCCTTTTCCTGCTGTGACCCCAGAATCATCTCTGATTTTATTCTGTCAGTGACTGCTGCTTCTGATGTTACTGCTGCTGCTGCTGCTGAAGACAATGCTGTGTCTACCTCTGAAGTTATATCTGCTGCTGTTGAGCCCATTTCACAGGATGTTTTGATGACAGAGGCTGTTGATTTTGAGCCTGCTGTAGAAGTGGTTGTTTCTGAAGCTGCTGCTGCTGCCCTCATTCCTGAAGCAATATCTGTTGTAACTTCTGCTGCTCCAGTACCTATAGTTACATCTGCTGCTGCCCCTGTTGTTGCTCCTCCTGCTTCTGTATCTTCTGCCCCATCAGCTGCTGTTAAACTGAAAGAGGATTTGATGAAACAGCTTGATGCCTTGTATGATGCACAAAGTTCTGAATCTGAGGATTATAATATTGCTTCTGATGACTCATCTGCCACAATTGCAAAGAAAAGAAAGGCAAGAAGTAAGGCCTTGAAGAGAGTTCCTCCTGCCAAGGTTAGAGATGATAATGATGTTCCATACTATATTCTGCACAATTGCCCAATCACTGAGCATTGGATGCAATTCTCTAAGAACCAGTTAAAAGCTATGAAGAAGAAGAGGAAGTATGTGAAAGATTCTTCTCAGTCCAAGCACCCTCATCCTCCTCCACCACCTCCACCTGATGCAGGTGCAGGTGGCAGCTCTGCAAGATCAGGCCCTGCTAGAAGCCAGGCTCCCTACCAACCTCATGCAAGAACTTATCAAAGGGAAAGCCAGTCTAGGGGGTCTTACTCTAGAAGGGGAGGATATAGGGGTAACCAAAGAGAAACTCAGGTTTACTCTAAAGGACACTCCAGGCAGCATCCTTACTCTAGGGGAGGACATGTTTCTGCTGATACATCTTCTGGTCCTTTCCCCTACAAGCTCAAAGATACAGTGACTGCCAGGACTCCTCAAGATACTACTTCCAACAGGTATGAGCCACCTGTTCCATTTGAGGACCCTGAGAAAAATCCTATGGCTTGGACTGCAAGAATGAAAGAGCTGGCTGCTTTAGATCAGATCAAGAAAGCAAAAGAACAAGGGCTAGACACTTCCAACATATCTACCATGTCAGAACAAAGACAGAAGGAATTAGAGAGATATGCCTCCAGCAAATTTTTTGATGCAGACAGGTACATGGAGTTGCATCCAGCTACAGTGGTTCCCAGGGCTTCAAAGCAAATTTATTTGGGTGCAGCTGATGATACCAGATCCAAACAACAAGCCTTAGATCCCAACAGAGAAATTAAAATGGTAAAAGGCAAAGAAAAGGAGTAACTCTGTAAGGTGACAACTTTTGGTTCTTCTAACTGCTATCTGGATATCATATATATATATATATATCTCTGTGATGGTTCTGCTCTGTGTCTTGTTATTGTTGTTTTTATGTTTTTCTGACTGTATGATGTTGTTTGTTTTTCAAAGTCTGTAAATAGTTTCCTAACCCAAATAGGGGGAGATTGTTGGAACACCCTATTACTAATTTGGGTCAGGATCACTATGTCTCTAGGAATTTATGCTTTGACCTTCTGTATAGATAATAGGTCAATTAGAATTGAGTCTAAGGGATCAGGAGTCTAGGTTTGGAAGCTGCCCTGAAGACCCAAGTTTTTCTGGAATCTAAGTCCAAATCGTCGAGCTCAGCACGACGTTTCGTCGAACTCTGGTCGACGATCGTCTAGCTCAACTATTGACAGATCGTCGAGCTCCATTCGACGATCGCTGAGCTCAATCCTCATAATATCGTCGAGCTCTGGTCGACGATCGCTGAGCTCAACTTCTCAACATTGTCGAGCTCTGTTCGACGATCGCTGAGCTCAGGTCGACGATTTTGGCTCTGCACTGGATCCTTATCTCTGAGCTCAGTTCGACGATCTTTGAGCTCAGATCGACGATTTCTTTGCTGCTTGCTTTTTCCAGTTCGCTGAGCTCAGCTCGACGATAGCAGAGCTCAGTTCGACGATTTCAGTTATCTTTCTGAATTCAAATTCAAATCAGATAGAAGTTATTCTGCATTTAATTCAGAAGATCTGCCAGCCATTTTCATTTACTTCTGGAGCAAGTTTCAAGGGATTTTTCAAGGAATAATTCAGTGGACTTTCCTTCAGAACATTTTATGCAATTAAGGCTGTAATTAATTCAGACCAACGGCTACCTTTGACAGAGCATTTTCTATTCAGACTCAGAGAATAAAAGATAGAATGTTTTTGAATCAGACAGAAGATAGACAAGAACAAGAGAATAGAGATAGACAAGTAGAGGACACCTCTCTATACACAGAGACTCTCTCAATCTTCTGTCAACAAGATTTCAGAGGAACACTCATCAAAAAGAGATCAAGTTTTCAAACATTCTTCAGATCTCTTCAGCTCTCAAGTGTTCAAGGCCAATATCATTTCAAGACTCCAGACACCCAACATTTCAGCTTGCTGAAATCATCTTCTGCTGGAGATCTATCTTTGAAGGCCTATCACCCTCAGCAAAGCTCATCTTCCTGAAGATTTCAAGGACTCAGGGGGAGCTTTGACAACATCACTGAATCCACATAGTCTTCTCAGTTGCTTGAGAAAGAGAAGACTGCCATCACTCCCTCACCCCCATTCTGTAAAGGGTTTTTCAAACTCCCTTCAAAAGTTTGAAGCTGGTTTTTGAGCACCTTGTCAAAAGCTCATTGGTGGCAAGACACCTGATCAAAAAATCTGATTTGGTTTTTGAGCACCTTATCAAAAGCTCATTGGTGCCCAGGACACCTGATCAACTCATCCTGCAGTGGATTCCTACCTAGGGTGGTAGAAGAGTGGATGTACCCAAGTTGGGGAACCACTATATTTCCTTGTGTCATCTGGTTCTGCATGTTTTCTTTTTTGTTTCTGGCCTAGATTTTCTTGTGCTTAATATCTGCATAGCTTAGTTTTATTTCTGCTTCCCTGCTTACACTCATTACAACAATTGTTGTAAAGCTTTGCAAAAAGTTTTCTTTGTGTTTTTAAAAAGCACCATATACTCTATTCACCCCCCCTCTAGAGTATATCAGATCTAGTTTCCCCTTTCAGGGTGGCATTTTGAGCCAAGTTTGGGACTTGGTATGGGTCACACGGCTTGGGACACGGGCGTGTCCCAGGGCCGTGTCATGCTCGGGTTTGACAATCTGGCCGTGTGGTCAACGAAATTGCAGTCGATGATCATCGAGACAGCAAACACGGCCTGAGACACGGGTGTGTCCCACGCCATGTCCTGCTCGGGTAGATAATCGAGTTGTGTCGGGGGAGGAACACGGCCTATAGCCCAGGTGTGTTCAGGTTTGACACGGGCGTGTCAAATGTGATACGGGCATGTCGAGTACCTGTGTTCTCCTTGGGTTGTGTTTGGTCCTGTGTCGATGGAGGAACACGCCCCACAACATGAGTGTGTACTGAATGACACAGGCATTTCAGGTGTGACACGGGCGTATCAAGAGCCTGTGTCCTAGTCTGGATGCGACGGTTTCGGAGTCGATTGAGTCATACGGCCTTGGACACGGGCATATCACAAGCCATGTTCGGCCCAGTAATCTGATTTTAAGTGTGAATCGTGGCTGTCCGTTTCCTTCTTTTGGGATCCAATGGCCCAGGGCTATTCTTGCTGGGTTATACCCGGGAATAGGGTTAGAAACACTCATTCCTTTTGGGTTTTCTCTTTCTAATAGCTTTCGAGAGGTGAGAGCAAGGAAGAAGAAGGAGGATAGATCCGACCGTCGGTGGAGTTTCGGAGCCCCAAATCGCAAGCTGAGTTCGGATCTACGGAGGTGAAGATGTTGCGGTGCTTTTCATCTGTCTCAATCTTCATGGCACCAAAGAGAAATGCTAGGGTAACGATTCTCGTCTTGGACATGTGAAGTCCTCTTTCCCTCTGCATAGGAAGCTCGCTCTCGCAAGTTCGCGGTGAGTGTGAGGTATTCCTTCGGGTAGACATGAATAGTCCTCGTTGTTTTACATGTAGAGTCCGTAATCGAAAAACGGGCATAGGCTTGGTGTGTGAAGCCTACCCGGACAAGTTGGTCTGGATCAGTGATGTTCCATTGCATGAATGGCTGGAGAATACTCCGCATCGATGGTTGTTTTTTGGGTTTTCTACGAGGTAGATTGTAATAGGGAACCTTGGGTACTAACTCTGAGGTGCACCCAGAAAACTGGGTAGATGCGTGATTATGCCAACATGTTGGCATGAGAGCCAACTTGCACATAACTGGGTTATGTAAAGTGTGTGATCAGATTGGAACTCGGGGAAGCTTGAACTGCGCAGACAGCTTAAATTGACGTTGGGTGTGAGTAACGGGTTAGGCGGAACCGTACCCGCTCTATGTCGTTCGGTTAGAGAGACCTAAGGTACGTTGTTCTCATCGTTGGCATAGATGGAGGGTCTTAGGCTTTGTCCAGAAAGACCATAATGCTCACGAGAATTGACGTCCAAGGGGCGGTTGTGAGACTGCGGATTTTGACGGGGTTCACCGAGAATGTGCCCTGAGAGCACGGGGTGTGTGGCCGTGCGAGCCTACGCCTGTGATGATGTGTAATTTCACTACTGTTAAGCTATGCTAATAAAGTGCATGGAAGGAGCATCGCCACCCCGAGTTTAGGGGCAGGGTCGTTATAATTTGGTCAGCTTTAGCTGACCGTTGCTTTTGTTTGCCACCACTTCGGTGGATTATTGCTTGCAGGTGCTGCGGAGCCTAGTGGCAAATAGCAGGCAAAAGCTCATGTTACTGAGTCAGCCGTCGAAGGCCTTTATATGTCTGTTTACTTTTATTATCATGTGTGACTGGACTATGTGCCGAGGTTTGGAAGACACTTTTATTTAAGTAAACTCTTGTATGGCCATAAGGCCAAATACTTGTGTATTTGTACGTTCATTCCTGTTGGGTTTATGTTGGAACACCCTATTACTAATTTGGGTCAGGATCACTATGTCTCTAGGAAACCAATCTTTGACCTCCTGTATAGCTCTAAAGGTCAATTAGAATTGAGTCTAAGGATTAGAAGTCTAAGTTTGGAAGCTGCCCTCAAGACCAAGACTTGTTCAGTTTGAGACCAAGTCATATCGTCGAGCTCATCACGACGATTCTCAAACTCCGATCGACGATCGTCTAACTCAACTTCGACAGATCGTCGAACTCCATTCGACGATCGCTGAGCTCAACTTCTTCAGATCGTCGAACTCCATTAGACGATCGCTGAGCTCAACTTCTTCAAATCGTCGGACTCCATTCGACGATCGGTGAGCTCTGTTCGACGATCTTGACTCAGCTTTGGATCTCTATCACTGAGCTCAGTTCGACGATAGCAGAGCTCAGTTCGACGTTTTCAGATAACTTCAAGGATTTTTCAAGATTCAAATTCAGATCAGTTAAGGAGTTATTCTGCAACTAATTCAGAAGATTTTCTAGCCGTTTTCATTTATTTCTGCACCAAGTTTCAAGGGATTTTCAAGGAATATTTTTATGGACTTTCCTCCAGAAGACATTTTGCAATTAAGGATGCAATTAATGCAGACCAACGGCTATTCTTGACAGAGGATGTTTTTCTATTCAGTACCAGAGAATAAAAGACAAGAATTTTTGAATCTCTTATACACACACAGACAAGAAGAACAAGCACACAAAATACTCTCTGTCTCAAAGAATTCTGAAGAACACACATCCAAGGAGATCAAACTTTCTGAAATCCTCAAATCTCTCTTGTCTCAAGTGTTCAAGGCCAACATATTTCAAGACTCCAGACACCTAACATTTCAGCTGTTGCTGAAATCATCTTTTGCTGGAGCTCAACTTCTGAAGGCCTATCACCCTACAGCAAAGCTTCTTTTCCTGAAGATCTCAAGGACTCAGGGGGAGCTTTGACACCATCAAATCCACATAGTCTTCTCAGCTGATCTGAGAAAGAGAAGACTTCCATCACTCTCTCACCCTCATCTCTGTAAAGGGTTTCTCAAACTCCCTTCAAAAGTTTGAACTTGGTTTTTGAGCACCTTGTCAAAAGCACATTGGTGGCAAGACACCTGATCAAAAAATCTGCTTTGGTTTTTGAGCACCTAATCAAAAGCTCATTGGTGCCCAGGACACCTGATCAACTCATCCTGCAGTGGATTCCTACATAGGGTGGTAGAAGAGTGGATGTACCCAAGTTTAGGGGAACCACTATATTTCCTTGTGTATTCTGGCTTGCTTGTCTTTTTTTTTGTTTCTGGCTGTGATTGTTTTGTGATTAGCTTATGATCAGTTTAGTTCTGTGAATAGATTTATTCATTGCTTCCCTGTTCACTCAGATTACAATAATTGTTGTAAAAAGTTTTCAAGCACCATATACTCTATTAACCCCCCCCCCCCCCTCTAGAGTATATCAGATCTAGCTGCTCTTTCAATTGGTATCAGAGGGAGGTTGGTTAAACATACCATACCTTGGTGGTTGCACAGGCTAACACCTGAACCTAAAAATCCCTAGTTAGATCTGTTTTCTTGTGAGTTTATTATTAGATTTTGTTTTCACAAATCATGGCCCAAAACAAAGATTATGCTAGCACCAGACCTCCAGTGTGCAATCTATCCAAGTTTGCACTTTGGAAAGCAAGGATCAGACTATATATGAATTCTATTGATGAGGATATTTTTAACTCTGTTTTGACAGTGTGTCCAAGACCTCCAGAGAACTCAAGTACAAATGTTGTTCCACCCCCATCAGGAACAGATGCTGACATCAAGAAATGGAAGGTAGCTGATGCTAAGGCTATGAACATCTTAGCCCAGACAATGTCTGATGATATATTTCAAAAGGTGGCTGAATGCAACTCAGCAAAGGAAATTTGGGACAAACTCTCTGAAATAGTCTCAAGCTCAGCTGATGAGAGAAAGGATAGGAGATCCCACCTCATATCTCAATATGAGAATTTCAAGAAGCGAGAAACTGAGTCAGTCGGAGATATGTACAACAAGCTCAGTCTAATTGTCAGTGAACTCAGGACATTGGATAAAGAGATCTCACTAACTGAACTCAATGACTAAATTCTAATGTGCTTCCCTAGCACTTGGGATTCAAGAATCTGGCCAATTAAGGATGCCAGAAGTTTGAATGAGATCACCACTGAAGCTCTATTGGGTAAGCTCAAATCTTTTGATCTACTCATCAAGAATAGAGAAGAAGAACAGAAGGCTGCCTCACCAGCCACAAGAAAAGAGAAAACAATAGCCTTCAAGGCAACTGAAGATCTGTCTGAAGACAAAGTCACAGACAATGATGAACTGCTCAGTCTGTTGGCCAAAAGATTTTACAAGATGGCCAGAAAGGACTTTAGAAGGAGATCATACAAGGAGCATGATAAGCCAAGGTATGACAAGTCAATTAGTAATAAAGAAATTGTTTGCTTTGGTTGTAGGAAACCAGGGCACATAGTTCCTGACTGTCCAGAAAACAAAAACAAGGACAGAAGGGACAAGAAAGAAAGAAGAAAGGAGAAAGACTACAAGAGGAATGGCAATGGCAAACCCTCATTAAGCAAAAACAAACACACAAGAAAGGGGTTTGTTGCTGAATCCTGGAGTGAGACTGAAGAGGAGTCAGAAGTCTCATCCAGCTCCAGTGATGATGAAGATGATGCAGAAGAAAAAGAGTTCTGCATGATGGCAATCAATGCCTCACAACATAACTCAGATGAAGAAGAGTCAGAGTCAGATTCAGAGACTCAACCTGAAGAAGATCAGGTAATCAGTTCATTTGATTTTAACTCAGAGGACTTTAAATCTGAATTTAAAGCATTGTGTTTAGACCTGCTAAAATCTGAGAAAGAAATTATCTCTCTCAGAAATCATTTATCTGAACATAATACTTTAAAGACAGAAAACCTCAAACTCTCTCAGGAGTTGGAGTGCTGTAGGGATCAGATAGCTTCACTGAAAAGTGAGCTATCTGAGGCCAAGAAGCTTGAAGAATCCCTTAATGGGAGAAGCATCAAGCTGATGGACATCACAAGCACAGTGAACTCTAGATTTAATAGTACACTGGGCTTGGGTGCTTCATCCAGCCAACCCATAGTTCTAACAACTCCAATCAAATTCATTTCTGATAAAGGAAAGGGAGTTGTAGAGGTAGCTAGGAAAAATTCTGATCTGCCCAAGAAAACCAAGTCCCAGCAGAAATCGTCGAACGGAGATCGACGATCGCCGAACGCAGATCGACGATCTAAGGCAAAATCGTCGAACTCAGGTCAACGATCTTAAGTTCCTGAACTCAGCCATAGTCGACCGTCGAACAGAGCTCGACGATCTGACCCAAGATCGTCGAACGCAGATCAACGATCGTCGAACAGAGGTTAGAGCTCTGGAAAGTCCTTCAAGGGCAAATCAAAATTCAATCCTAAGGGTCCTTCATCCCAAATCTTTAACCCTTATACTGAATGGATTATACCTCCAAGGAGATATCATCCTGAAGGATATAAGAGTCAACCTAGGATGTCTTTTATTTCAGAGTTTAAAGGTTATCAACCTAGGCCCAAGGTAAGCTGGGTCAAAAACAAATGAATTATTTTATATGCATGTGAAGACCTATCCAACATCTAACCAGTAATGGTACCTGGATAGTGGGTGCTCTAAGCACATGACAGGGAATAAGGACAACCTCACATCCTTTAGAGCCAAGCTTGGACCCAAAGTTATCTTTGGTGATTCAAACTTTGGACAGACTAAAGGATATGGTGCAGTCCAGATTGGATCAGTAACTTTCAAGAAGGTAGCTTATGTGGAAGGACTGAAGCACAACTTAATAAGCATCAGTCAGCTGTGTGATGAAGGCTACCAGGTGACCTTCAGCAAAACCTTATGCAAAATCAAGTCAGAGGGCAACACAACTGTGTTGACAGGTAAAAGGAAAGGTAACATCTATCTAGTAGATTTTTTTTCAACAGATGTAGATATTTGCCTATTTAATTCTGTTTGTAGACTAAATATTTTATGGCATAAGAGACTAGGACACCTAAACCTTAGAACTATTGCTAGGCTATCCATGTACAACCTTGTTAGAGGACTACCTTCTGGCCCCTACAAGAAGGAAGGACTCTGCAGGGCTTGTCAATTAGGCAAGCAAACTAAAAACAGCTTTAAGTCACTTAATAAGAGTGATTCACCTAGGATATTGTATCTGTTACACATGGATCTTTTTGGACCCATCATAGTACAAAGCCTAGGAGGAAAATCTTACACTTTAGTAGTTGTAGATGACTTCTCTATATTCACTTGGGTGTTCTTTCTAAGGAAGAAGTCTGATAACTTTAAGTGTTTGACAGAGTTTCTCAAATGTATACAAATTGAGTTCAATACTCACATTGCCCTAATCAGAAGTGATCATGGGACAGAGTTTGATTCTCTTCTTATGCAAGAGTTCTGTTAGAGTGAAGGGATCAGGCATACTTTCTCAGCTCCTAGAACTCCTCAACAAAATGGGGTAGCTGAAAGGAAAAATAGAACCCTTATTTAATCTGCCACTACATTGTTGTCAGATGCTCATCTTCCTCCATCCTTTTGGGCAGAGGCAGTGAACACCTCCAACTATGTGCTGAATAGAAGTTTGATACAAAAACTAAAGGGAAAGACTCCCTATGAATTACTCAAAGGGAAGAAAGCTAAAGTTGATTATTTTAGAGTTTTTGGTTGTATTTGCTACATACATAATAATGACAAGAAATATTTAGCAAAATTTCAAGCTAAAGCTGATGAAGGAGTGTTTTTGGGATACTCCATGATCAGCAAGGCTTATAGGGTTTATAATAAATCATCTCTAAAAATTGAGGAATCTGTTCACATATCATTTGATGAATCTAACATGTCTTTCAAGGAGAAGACCCCTTCTACCATAGAACTTTTGCAGGAACATTCTCTTGTTGAAGACTTGAACAAGTTACAGGTTACCCAAAGGGATGAAAGCAGTGAAGATGAAGAAAGTGCTCAACATATTGAAGAACAACTTGAAGAGCCAGTTGTTATACCACAAGAGGAAACAACAACACAGGTTGGTGAACAATCAACATCCCCTGTTGATTTAGTAACATCAAGAGATCATCCAATTTCCCAGTTAAAGAAGGGCCATATGTGCCTATGAAGGTATCTGTGTTAGATGCAAATCAGAGAACACCTAAAGACTTTTCTGAAATGACAAAAGATGAGATTATTCTGGCCACCATGGACAAGAGGGCTCAGAATATCATTGTAAGTGGCATAGATGATGCTACATTTCAGAACTTGATACACTGTAAAACATCAAAGGAGATGTGAGATACTTTGATAGTGTAAGGTTTGAGACCAAGTCATATCGTCGAGCTCAGCACGACGATTCGTCGAACTCCGATCGACGATCGTCTAACTCAACTTCGACAGATCGTCGAACTCCATTCGACGATCGCTGAGCTCAACTTCTTCAGATCGTCGAACTTCATTCGACGATCGCTGAGCTCAACTTCTTCAAATCGTCGGACTCCATTCGACGATCGGTGAGCTCAGTTCGACGATCTTGACTCATCTTTGGATCTCTATCGCTGAGCTCAGTTCAACGATAGCAGAACTCAGTTCGACGTTTTCAGATAACTTCAAGGATTTTTCAAGATTCAAATTCAGATCAGTTAAGGAGTTATTCTGCAATTAATTCAGAAGATTTTCTAGCTATTTTCATTTATTTCTGCACCAAGTTTCAAGGGATTTTCAAGGAATATTTCTATGGACTTTCCTCCAGAAGACATTTTGCAATTAAGGATGCAATTAATGCAGACCAACGGCTATTCTTGACAGAGGATGTTTTTCTATTCAGTACCCGAGAATAAAAGACAAGAATTTTTGAATCTCTTATACACACACAGACAAGAAGAACAAGCACACAAAATATTCTCTGTCTCAAAGAATTCTGAAGAACACACATCCAAGGAGATCAAACTTTCTGAAATCCTCAGATCTCTTTTGTCTCAAGTGTTCGAGGCCAACATATTTCAAGACTCCAGACACCTAACATTTCAGCTGTTGCTGAAATCATCTTTTGCTGGAGCTCAACTTCTGAAGGTCTATCACCCTACAGCAAAGCTTCTTTTCCTGAAGATCTCAAGGACTCAGGGGGAGCTTTGACACCATCAAATCCACATAGTCTTCTCAGCTGATCTGAGAAAGAGAAGACTTCCATCACTCTCTCACCCTCATCTCTGTAAAGGGTTTCTTAAACTCCCTTCAAAAGTTTGAACTTGGTTTTTGAGCACCTTGTCAAAAGTTTATTGGTGGCAAGACACCTGATCAAAAAATCTGCTTTGGTTTTTGAGCACCTTATCAAAAGCTCATTGGTGCCCAGGACACCTGATCAACTCATCCTGCAGTGGATTCCTACCTAGGGTGGTAGAAGAGTGGATGTACCCAAGTTTAGGGGAACCACTATATTTCCTTGTGTATTCTGGCTTGCTTGTCTTTATTTTTGTTTCTGGCTGTGATTGTTTTGTGATTAGTTTATGATCAGTTTAGTTCTGTGAATAGATTTATTCATTGCTTCCCTGTTCACTCAGATTACAATAATTGTTGTAAAAAGTTTTCAAGCACCATATACTATATTCACCCCCCCCCCCCTCTAGAGTATATCAGATCTAGCTGCTCTTTCAGTTTATTTAGTGGACATTCATGTTGTGGCTGGGTTCTTATTTTTGCAACTTTTAAAATGCTTCCGCTAGAATGTACTATGTATAGGACGTTGGTTATTGGCAGGATGGTTTCATTGCGTAACCCTTCGGTATGTCTGTGGTATATGGCATCGGGCCCCGACCGGACCTACTGCTATATGCTATGTGACGGATATGGGGTGTTACATACCGTCCGATCAAGGTGGGCTCTCCTCGCCTTCCGATTTGGTAGGTAACCACCCATTAACCCACGAAGTTAGTGGTGGGGTCCGTCATAATCCTCTTCGGGAGGCTATAAAATAAACCCCATGGGCTCCTCATAATTCACTTTTTGGCACCCGGTTATCTTATTTCTCAGGCGATATGTTGGATCCCTAGTTGATTTGGGCTAGGTTCACTAAGTTAGGATCTTGAGACCCATCATATATAGCTAGGGTCATAGTTGTGTCCTAAAGTCTAGGCCAAGTCCTTAGGTTCAACACTGCATGGACCAGTCATCATCAGACTGCCAGAGACTCAAGACTTAGAGATTTTCCAAAGACTCAGTAATATGAGTTCGACGTTCGTCGAACTCCGGTCGACGATTGTCGTGCTCAGCTCGACAATCTCAGAGAAAATTCTCTGACCTGAGCTCGACGAACTTGATTCTCAGGTCGACGATCTTTGGACTCAACCTTCAACATTCTAAGTCTAGACTTTGTTCTCTAGACTCGGGTCAACGAACATAGTTCTCAGGTCGACGAACTTAGTTCTATGGTCGACGATTTCTGGGTTCTCCACTTCAACTTATTATTCCTGAAGTTTCTCAGTTTTCTAAGTCCAGAATCATCTTCAGTCGATGAATTCAAGATTCTCAGCTCGACGAACTTTGACCAATTTGGCTAAAGTTATCCAGCAGCAGTTAGTGGTCCTCAACTCGACAAAACAGATTCTCAGGTCGACGATTTATGGATACTTCAACACTTCACACCAGAAGTTTGTGTCGACACCAGAAGCAAGACTTGTGTCGACATCAACAGCAATTGTGTCGACACACAGGATTTATGTCAACACACTCCAGATTTCTGTCAACATAACAGCTATGTCGAGACAAGAAGTAATATGTCGACACCCAGGACTTGTGTCGACACATTCCCTAGAAGTTTTGTCGACAAGTTATCAGCTCGATGAAATCAGCTATCAGCTCGACGAACTCGATACACAGAAAAGGCAAAGTTTCTAGAGAATGCAGTTTTGTTTTCAGCTCGACGATCTTGGAACTCAGCTCGACGAATAGAAGCTGTCTGGTTGACGAACACAACTTCTCAGCTCGACGAACTGTGGACTCAGCTCGACGATTTCTATTCGACGAATCCAAACTTAGTCATTTCCAGTCTTTTGTCCCTTTCCTAATGCAATAATTCCCGAGTAATTAATGTTTCAATATTCTCTGAATATAGCCGTTAGACAAAGCATTAATTATGGTCTTCTCCAAGATTATTGCTTGCCATTTTTCCATGGGACAGTTGGGGAAATAAATCAATGCAGTTTATTCTCAAGGCCCTCAGCATTGATTGCAGAGGAATTCAAATTTCAAAAGACAATTTTGACAGGAAATATAAAAGAGATTTTCTCTCTTTTCCTAATGAGAGCACAACAGAGAAGAGTACAACACAGCACATCAGAAGAAT
Source organism: Platanthera guangdongensis (assembly GCA_039583875.1). Classification (NCBI taxonomy): domain Eukaryota; kingdom Viridiplantae; phylum Streptophyta; class Magnoliopsida; order Asparagales; family Orchidaceae; genus Platanthera; species Platanthera guangdongensis. The sequence goes on along the minus strand of CM077154.1, from coordinate 106,573,571 downwards.
AGAATACAGACAAGAAAATTACAATTAGTCTGAAACAAGAAATTCTCTGCTCTCTCTCAGAATTCTAATACAGCAACTCAAGAAGACCCAGACCAGAAAAACAATCTGCTACCTGAAGAAGAAGAAGAAGAAGACTCAATCAAAATCAAGAGTATTCATTCTTCAACTCTCCAGGACACTTCAAAGGACAACAACTATTCCATCTGTCAAGAAGTTCCTGAAGATATTCCTGGTCAAGGCTTAAAGACTGAAGGCCTATCACCCTGAAGCAAAGCTCCAAATTTCCCTGAACCATTCTACATCACAGGGGGAGCCATTTGCTAAAATCAAATCCACAAGTCTTCTCAGTTGTATATTGAGAAAGAGAAGACAATATCATCTCTCACCACTCACTGTATAAATGGTTATAAATCCCTTCAAAAGTTATTCCTGGTTGCAAGTCACCTGATCAAAAGACTTGAGGTTTGGTTTTTCAGCACCTGATCAAAAGCTCATTGGTATCAGGCACCTGATCAAAAATCTGAGTGGATTCCTACCAGGCTGGTAGAAGAGTGGATGTACCCAGGTTAGGGAACCACTATAAATTTCTTGTGTCGTCTGGTTTCCCTTTCCTTTGTTCTTGTTGTGTTTGTGCTTTTCAGGATTGTTGTGTTTATTATTTATTAAGTTGTTTATGCACTTTCTCAATTACAGCAAAAGCTCTAAAGTTTGTTTAAGGATTTAAGAATACTCTATTCACCCCCCCCCCCCTAGAGTATTTCAGATCTAACACATCACTTTCACGATAGCTCTGTTAGACTCCTCCCTCGGATCATCCTCCAGCCACCACGAGCCACCCGCGTGTCACCACCAGGAAGACGCCTAAGTCCCAGAGCGAGCGGAAGGAGGAAGATGGCCCCTGCAAGCAGGCAAGCGTCGAGGCCTCGCTCCAAACTTCAAAGCACCAGAACCACATCTCGGATTCCATTGTCCAAGTCCCTTCTTCGGTGCAGCCTGTTGACCGTTAGGAGCTGAAGTCTCTCCCTCCCCTAAACTATAACGGGGAGCGGCCTGTCGCCCCCAATTCTCCGAACACATTGTAATCACGCGCAACTAGTGGTCTTTGACCAGCACAGATCAGGTCATGTGGTGTTTTACCAGATTGAGAGGTTTTTCCACGTCATCATATCTTGTGTCAACTTTTTATTTTTATTGACTGTGTTCACGTTCGACCGCTCCGTAAGCTAAGACGGTCCAAGTAAATCCGGTCCGACCGGGGCATCGAGTTAGTCCGCAATAGTTTGGCGCCGTCTATGGGAACACGATTCCCAGCATCCTTTTTGAGAATGAGATCACCAGCTCTGCCACTCCCAAGTTCCGCTTCAATGGCAAAGAGAAGCGCCACACCATTGAAGGATCCGCCCTTGGCGGACACATCAAGCCCGCACGTTCCCACTCTTTAGTCGACGTTCCACTGACTGTTGAAGTAGCTTTCGCCCCCATCGCCGCTCTAAAGGGGCGTGTTCGCCAGATGGAAGAACAACAAACCGAAATGCTCGCCCTGCTTCGAAACTTGGGAGCACCTCCTGCTCCCCCTCCGCCGCAGTCACGAGCTAACTTTTCGCCACAGCCGAATCAGGGCAGGGCCCAAGAAGTTCTTACAAGGCAGGAAGAACCCAAAGAATATTCCGAAGCTGCCAGTTCCACTCACCCGACCCAGAGAGAGGTGAGAGAAGAACATCTTCATCACAACCCTGTCAATGACGCACACCTTCCTCCGCTTGAAAGATTTACTCGGGAGGAAATTCGAGAAGTCATCGTTGAGGAATATCGTCAGGCATTTAGAAGAGATATACACACTCGCCGACCTCTCTGCCAAGGCTCCCCTTTGGCACCCTAAATCCTCGGCCATCCGATCCCACACAGATTCAAGCTCCCGAACATTGAGACGTTCGATGGGACAGACGATCCGGTAGAACATGTTAATCACTTTTCCACCATTATGAGGATCTATAATGCTCTAGACCAGTTGCTCTACCAAGTGTTTCCAGCCACTCTCAAAGGCCAGGCCCAAATATGGTTCCATTCATTAAGGGCCGGAACCATCGCCAACTTCATAGAATTAACAAGACAGTTTGTCGATCAGTTCATCGCCAATCGCAGGATCGTTCGCGACCCCTCCCACTTATCAGGAATCCGTCAGAATGAAGGTGAAACCCTGAAGGACTTCTTCCACCATTTCACTGCAGAAGCCCGTCGGATTCCGGGGGTTGACCTCGAGTTGTTGCGGGGGGTGTTCCTGGAGGCATCTGCCCAAATAGCTTGTACTCAGCACTAATGAGAGAAACCATTCCTAGTTATCCTGACCTCGTGCATCGAGTAGAGCTGCAGATTGTCACTGGCGAAGCTTTTGAAGCCCATCTCCAGCAGTTTGATGGGGCCCAGAAATGGAGGAGAGAAAAAGAATCGGCCCCGCAACATTAAGAAGGAAGATTTCGAGAAGGGCGTAAGAATGGGCAACGCCGACAAGATCATTAGAGAGATCAACAACCCAGGGATTATACTCCCCTCAACACCACAAGCACTAATGTATTATATGCCCTTCAGAATGAGCTCGCATTATATCGGCTCAAGCAACTAGCCCATAACCCTAGAAACGATTGGTCTAAGTATTGCGCGTTTCATCAAACTACGGGACACACCACTGAGGACTGTGCCCGCCTGAAGGAAGAAATCGAGCGCCATGTCTGTCTAGGGCTTCTCGAAAGGTTCTTGCAGGGACGCACACAGGACCAGCAAGACGGTCGGAAATATCAAAACCATTACCAGATCACCCATTCTTTCTGCGCAAATCCTCTCAGTATATGCACAAGGAGGCATCCATGAAGACAATAAGTGTAGGAAGGACACCACCATAATCTTAGGGGATGAAAACCTTGTCGGGCTCCGAGCGCCTCACCAAGACCCCCTGGTAATCAGCACTGGGATCGGAGATCCCTACTATAATGTCAAGTGAATCCTCATCAACAATGGAAGTTCGGTCGACATCCTATTCTCTATCACCCTCCAGAGCATGAACATCCCCAGACAATATCTGACATCGACAGCCGGACCGGTGTATGTCTTCGACAACCACCCAGTCCAGGTACTGGGAATGATTAGCCTCCCAGTTACCATGGGGGAATTTCCATGGCAAGTGATGCATGAAATCCAGTTCGACGTGGTAGATTAAAGCTCCGCCTACAACGCCATTTTCGGGAGGCACGTCCAGTCCATCTTCAAGGCTATCCCCTCAATTCCTCACCTGGTCATGAAGTTCCCCACTCCGGGAGGAGTCAGAGTCTTGCATGGCAATCAGAAGGCCGCCAAAAATTGCTACTCTAAGCAGGCACAGCCAACCAGGGCCACCACATTACACATTGACGACTTTGATTTGCGAGACGAGGCGGTATTGCAACGGGGGATACCCATAGAAGGACTAATTGATTGAGTGTGCTCGACAGTTCCTCATCAACCTCCAATTTTCCCCGCATCTCAGATCGAGTGTGATCTACTCTCGAGCATGCAGAGTCATTTTCTGCATCTGTTGCTCAGCATTCTCTTCTCCTCCTCTTCTCCTCCATCATCTCAGTGAGTTCGAACATTGTTATCTGCTGGTGCCCCCCATTTTCACACATCAACAGTTTGTAAATATTTACTTTATGATTGAAAGTGACCTAGAGGGCGAGAATAGGTCCAATTTAAACATGGTACCCCTTTTCTTTAATCAGAGTACTACTTTAATTGAAATTATTAAATAAAATCTGATAATCAACCGAAACTAAATAGCAATCACAGCACAGTACATCAGCACACAAGCATAATGCACGCAGCTTTATAGTGGTTTCCCAATGTATGGGTACATCCACTTCTCCCTTCGCCAATCTAGCAATGAACTAGATTCAGCCCCAAACTCCTCTTTCCTTTACTCAGATCAATAGATCTTACAGCTCAGAGCCCACCCGGTACCTATAACTCAGACTTTACAAGTCTTACCACTCAAATCACCAAGATCCTACCCCTCAAGTTCTTCTCAAGAACTCTACCTCAGAATGCATCGTCACTCCTACTGGCAACAAATGCCCTACAACTCAGAGAATTTTCAATTTCTCCTACCTCAGGCAATCCTACCCCTTCCTCAACCTGTATAACACAGGCTTACAATAATAAGAGAATAATTTTCCTTCACTCAGATCTATAGACAGATCTTACAAACTGAATTTAACAGAGAAATGAAATCAGAATATGTCACCAGAATGAGATCTAAGTACCTGCTTCTTGATCTGATCTTGATGATTATGCTTCCTTTGATTCTGACAAGATAGATCTGATCAAACCCTTCTTAGCTTTTCAAAGCTTCTTGAAGTATAAATTAGGGTTGATCTAGGCTGGAGAGATGTTGTAGATGATTCTTGATCAGACCACTCTCCACCTTTTTGATTGTAGCTGAAGCTTTAAGGTTATGCTGCTTCATATTTCTCTCTCTCTCTCTCTCTCTCTATCTCTCTCTGTGCGTGTGTTATTTTTTTTATTTCTTCTACTTCTTCTGAAGATAACATCCCTTTAAATAGGCTCTGACAGGAGTAACCAGCTGATCCAGTTAATAACTGACAGTTCTGACAGCTATCAGTACCTCAATCTTGATATATGTACTTAGGAAATAAGTTTACTTAAGTGTTGAGACTTGGCTGTGAAATGTGTTGACATAAGTCCTGGGTGTCGACACAGTACTGTAGTGGTGTCGTAGATCACTCAAGGATAAAGAGAGTTTCTTGCACCCCTCGAGAGAGGAAGGCAAAATTCTTCCGCTTTGGAGTCAATTCCATTAGTGAGGTTCATCGCTTAAAGCAAGCTTAGGTTTTTCGACTGGCCGAGAGGTCTTAATCGATCAACCTAAGGTTAGTCGAGTGCGTATTCTCAAGAGAGGCGCTTCTTAGCGTTGGAACCTCCGCGGTCGAAGTTAATAATTTAGATGCTTGTGCTTTTTAATTTCATGGAATTTATTCTAGCCCAAATGGATTCTAGATCAAGTGCTAGCCTTTTTATCATCATATTTCTCTTCTCAGTTTAACGTTTTCTTTTTCACAAAACCAAATTCCGTTCGATAAAATAATAGCTTTTCCTTTTGAGCACAAGTACTCAATGGTCCCCGAGTTCAAATACATCTCTTATACTAAATTTCGATTTGTGCACTTGCCTAGTTGAGATTTTAGTTTGGATATTTTTAAAACTATAAAATCTTCATCATGTAGACAAAAAACAAAATTAAACTTGTCTATATCTACACTGATTTACAAAGAGCTGACATTTTCACCAAACCTCTGGATGAAAGAAACCACCTGTTCTTTATAAATTAGCTTGGAATGATCAATGGAGAAGACTTAGTTTAGTTTCTGTCTGCACTCGATGAACTATTCAAAGTTCGTCGAATGGAGTTCGACGAACAGATAAAAGTTCTTGAGATATTCATCGAACGGAGGTCGACGAACTCTCTGTGAGTGAAGTTGTTTTTGTCAAACGGAGATCGACGAATCTGCTTCAGAAAACTTTCGTCGAACAGAGCTCTACGAAATGTCTTCAAATCTCCAGACTGAGCTCAACAAATTATTTAACTATCAATTATTTCGTCGATCTCAGGTCGAAGAATTTCTTAATTTTCGTGGAACGGAGTTTGTCGATTCATATTCTGGAAAACTTTATATCTAGGTTTTCTTTGACCTCCGTCCTGCACTTTCAGTTCCTTTGCACTTGATCGTCGTTTTTCTCTTGTAGTTACTCTAATGGTGATTCCAGCAAGAACTCTTGCAGCAATGAAATTCGACACGGGCTTTGATGTCGATTTCGATTCCTTTCAACATTCCGACCCTATATTCCTGAAAATCCTGCAACTTCTCGAAGACCAGCAACTGAGAAGTCTGCTATCCACATGGATCAAGATATCTGGAACAGAAATCAGGGAGTGGGTCTATACTTCCTCCACTACAGAAGAGAATACAATGACAGGAACGATATCGGGTAATGTCGTTTCCCTCACCCCCGTCGTCCTAACTAAAATATTTGGATTAAGTAATGGAGAAGACGATTTAGAAATGGATACTGAAGAGTATGATGAGATGCTAAGTCTAATGGGTTATTCTAGACAAACCCCTAACAAATTGCTGAAGAAGCATCTTTCTGCTGAGTTCAAGTTTCTAGCAGATATTGTGGGAAAAGTCTTGCTGGGCAAGCACACTGCACACAATTACATAACCAGGCATCAATTTCCGGTAATGAGTGTAGTGGTAAATAAGAATAAGGTGAACTGGGCTCAAATCATGTTTGATTTGATTAAGAAAATAATAATAAAAAGGAAGTCGGTTTTGGAAGGATCTTAGGGATCTTCCTAAAAGAAAAGGCTGCTAAATCACTGGTCTCACAGACCATATTCATAAATGGCAGTAAGAGGCTCACATGTGCCCTCTTTGGCAGGTGGGAGAGGACCATCACAAAGCCCTCCAAGGCTCCCGCTTCCACCAGAGCTTCTGAGAGTACCAGGGCTAGTTTAGCCACTCCCCACCCTACTGAAGAGATCCCTCCTCCACCTCCATCACCTCCAGTCCTCCCACCTTAACATCAGATGCTACAACAACCCTCTTCCACAATTCCTTCTATTCAACAACCACAACTATAACCACAACACCAATCAATTCATATTCTTACTTCAGCTTCCTCTCCTGTAACCTCTCTACAAATAAATATCACTAAAATTCCCTCCTCTCCCATTCAGGAATACCATCAACCTTATCCATCTCAATCACCACAACCAACCCCACCTCAATCCCCCCATGGTACACCCATTTCATCCCCAATTTCATCTCCCTTACCTTCCCATCTAGTCAACATCCCCACATCCAATCTACTCTCCTCCCCTCTCAACACTCCTCCACAAGATACAACCATGCAAGATGCTCTCACTCCCACTTCACCAACTTCTACCATCCCCACTTCTGCCTCCATTCCAACACCCTCTGTCATACCCTCTACCACTCCACTTTTGGATCAATCCACTATTCCATCTCTCATTGCACTGCTTACTCCCCTCCTCAAAACACTTATAGCAGAGGCTATTTCACCTCTTGCTACTTCCATATCTTCTCTTGCTGCCCAAATCATTGCCCTCTCTGCTGCCCACTCTTCAGTAAGGGGCGTGGCTTCAATTGCCACTGAAACCAGGCAGGGGGATATACTTGATGAAGAAGCAGCAGCAGCAGTATCAGCAACAGTATCAACAGCAGCAGTACCAGCAACAACAACAACAACAGTAGCACCAGAAACAACAACAGTAGCATCAGAAGGAGCAGCAGCAGATGCTGATCAAGAATTCATTGATCTTATTATTTTTATTGAGACTGACATGGATCTAGATAAGCAGGCTCCAGAAGAAATAACCACTGTTGGTGATTATATTATTAATCCCACAGTAGATCTATTAGAATTATTGAAATTTTTTGATACAGTTTATTTCAATAACCTTCCAGCAGACAACTCTAAACCATCTTTGGCTATAATTCCTTACACCACACTAATAAGTCTCAAAGTTGTCAAGTAACTAAAGGTCAGCTTTGCAGTGATAGAGACTCCAGCTATTCCATCTCCACCCAGAGCTGTTTCCCCCATTATTTCATCCCCTACAGTAGCCATTTCTACTCCAGTTTTTATAATGGATGATTCCCCCATGCCTGATCTAAATGAACTGATCATGGCTAACATACAAGAGGAAAATAAGTCAGTTGTTGAAAGCACAAAAGTATACAGCTCTCCAGCTCCTACTTCAGCTCCAGTCCCAGCTCCTCTAGTTCCTACTCAGGCTAAAAAGCCAATTGATAAATCAGTACTAAAGGCCATTGATGCCTTATATGATGCTCTTCTAGATTCTGATGATGATGAGGAGGAGGAGGAGGAGGACTCAGATGAGGAACCCAAGAAAAAGAAAGTTTCTAAAAAGAGGAAAGCTCCTCCACCTTCTGCACCAAAATTAAATCCTACAAATGATACTTCCTACTATATACTTCAGAATATTACTCCTTATAAGGGCATGTCAGCATGGATGTGGTTGTCCAAGAATGAACAAAGAGAGAGAAAGAAGTGCAGAAGATATTCTCCTCCTCCATAGAGATTCAGAAAGGACCCTCCTCCTACTCCTCCAGCTGCTAGTGCTTCCAGTTTATCAACTCAAAGGACTACCCAGTTTCAAACTTATCAAATACATCAGGGTATGAAAGTGAGGGTTAGATCTACTACACTCTAGAGGGGGTGAATATAGTATATTTAAAATTTGTTATGTCCCAATAAAAGTGCTGCTACAGCTTTTGCTGTAAACTGAAGAAGTGCAGTAAATAGAAAACTGAAACACAGATAAGATTAAACCTAATCACAGCAACACATCAAGAATAAAAAGAAAAAGGTAGGCAACCAGACGACACAAGAAATTTATAGTGGTTCCCCAATCTGGGTACATCCACTCTTCTACCACCCTTGGTAGGAATCCACTCAGGTTTTTGATCAGGTGCCTGATGTCACAAATTTTATATACTGCTTCCGCTAGAATGCTCTGTGTAGGATGTTGAGATTGGTTGGATGGTTTCCATAAGTAACCACCCGGTCTGTCTGTAGTATATGGCGTCGGGCCCCGGCCGGACCTACTGCTATATGCTACAGACAGACCGGGTGGTTACTTATGGAAACCATCCAACCAATCTCAACGTCCTACACAGAGCATTCTAGCGGAAGCAGTATATAAAATTTGTGACTGCTTCCGCTAGAATGCTCTGTGTAGGACATTGAGATTTGTTGGATGGTTTCCATAAGTAACCACCCGGTCTGTCTGTAGTATATGGCGTCGGGCCCCGGTCGGACCTACTGCTATATGCTACAGATAGACCGGGTGGTTACTTATGGAAACCATCCAACCAATCTCAACGTCCTACACATAGCATTCTAGCGGAAGAAGTATATAAAATTTGTGACAAAGAACCCAGCATTCAAGCACGAATGTCCACTAATACAAAATAGGAATGTTATACAAAATACCCAAAATAAGCCTTAAGGCTTTACAAAATGTTTCACTTGATATTACATGTTTTACAAACCATGGCACGCAGGCCGGTCATACATGAATAAAACAGTAAACACTTCCATTTGGGCCTTCGAGGGCCGGCTTCACAGAGCATTCGTGCTTGAATGCTGGGTTCTTTGTCACAACTTTCATATACTACAGACAGACCGGGTGGTTACTTATGGAAACCATCCAACCAATCTCAACGTCCTACACAGAGCATTCTAGCGGAAGCAGTATATAAAAGTTGTGACAAAGAACCCAGCATTCAAGCACGAATGTCCACTAATACAAAATAGGAATGTTATACAAAATACCCATAATAAGCCGTAAGGCTTTACAAAATGTTTCACATGTAATATCAAGTGAAACATTTTGTAAAGCCTTAAGGCTTATTATGGGTATTTTGTATAACATTCCTATTTTGTATTAGTGGACATTCGTGCTTGAATGTTGGGTTCTTTGTCACAACTTTTATATACTGCTTCCGCTAGAATGCTCTGTGTAGGACGTTGAGATTGGTTGGATGGTTTCCATAAGTAACCACCCGGTCTGTCTGTAGTATATGGCGTTGGGCCCCGGCCGGACCTACTGCTATATGCTCTGCGACGGATAGGGGGTGTTACACCTGACACCAATGGGTTTTGATCAGGTCCCCAAAAACCAACTCAAGTCTTTTGGTTAGGAGACTTGCAACCCAGAATGACTTTTGAAGGGAGATGACAACCCTTTATACAGGAGGGGGTGAGAGAGTGATTATGTCTTCTCTTTCCCAATAAACTGAGAAGAATTTAGTGGAATGATGTTAGCAAACAGCTCCCCCTGAGTTATTGAATGGTTCAGGGAAGATCTGGAGCTTTGTTGTAGGGTGATAGGTCTTCAATCAGAGTTCTTGACAAGCAGTGATGCAGGAGCTTCTTGACTGATTTGGTATCTGTTGTCCTTGGAAGTCCTGGAGAGAATGTTGAAGAAGAAGACTCTTGATATAGTATGATTGTTCTTCTTCTTCTGAATGAAGATCACTGTGTGTTACTGTGAGCTTCAGTATGATTTTCTTGTGTGAAGCTTTTCTGCTACTGTTTGAATTCTTCCAGTCTGTCTGTGTGTGTGTTTATTTTTCTGACTGAGTATGTTCTATATTCTTCCTGTTGTGCGGCTGATTGTCGATCAGCTTTTCTTCTATATCTTTTCAAAAATTTGAATCCTCTGTAATTAATGCTGATACCTTGAGAATAATCGACATTAAATCATTTCCTCAACTGTCTCGTGGAAAATCAGCAAGTAATAATCCTGAGGAAGAATGTAATTAATGTTCCCTCTAATGGATACATTCAGAGAATGTTAGAGCATTAATTTATTAGGAATTATCCTCATTTGATTGAGGACAGAATGCCGGAAATGGCTCAGTCTGGAATCGTCGAACAGTTGGCAGAATTCATCTAACTGAGTTACCAATTCGTCGAGCTGAGATATTGTATTCGTCGACCAGACAGCTTCATGTTCATCGAGCTGAGTTCCAAGATCGTCGAGCTAATAACAGAACTGCATGCTTCAGAACCTTTGTCTTTTCTATCTAAAGTTTGTCG